>OX359250.1:22113386-22258386 GCA_947179485.1 Allacma fusca | reverse complement strand
CCGCTAATTTATCAACTTTTAACTGTCATTGAGGAGGAAAATCACAAAAGCCTCAGGAATATTGAAAGCTTATTGAAATCTTTCCTCTTCAAGATCCTTTTAATACTAAACTCTCAAATATGTAATTCCTACAACAAATTACCCACATCTTTTTTATCCCTCATTCATACACGTATTGTTGCTCCTTCTTGAGCCTCTACTTTCTTGCTTTGACTGCCTTTGAAGTCCGTATATGTTCTGTACTTATATCTTTATATTGATCGCTAAAATTTCCCAAATACGCGTCAATTTATTTTTACTTACAGAATTTAAAATTAAAATCCATCTTCCTTAAATTACTTTCAATTACTGCTCTAATCTTAGAATTAGCTGCTAATTGCAGATTAATGTTTTTATAAAGTACATAATTATATCTACCTATAAGCTTCAAAATTCTGCAGAGGGAAAAATGTACAGGATAAGAAAATACAATGCCCAAATTAACACAAACAGACACTAACAACTTTGTCTAATGACTTTTAAGGTCATCTAATTTTTCTTGTTCAAAAGAATTAAGCTCATAAGAATAAAAAAAAACAGATCATTGTTTAATCCGAGCCCTTGAAAAGATCTAGCCACCTTGACTGTCCTTATTGAGAGAGGGAGAAAAACACAGCCCTATGACAGCACTTATGAATCAATAGTACCCCAGTTATTGACTTTAAAGAATACGTCCTTATAGGCTTAGACACAAGTTTCTATTTTCCAGATTTACAGTTGTGACAACAAAATCTGATAAGGATGGGATCAAATTGATACATAAATTCCCTTGTTGTGAATCCTGTACAGTTAAAATGTAGATACTTGGGTAATTATAAACAAGTGAATATCAATGAGCTGAAGAAAATGTCGATAGAATCTTTAGAAAATGTTTTTATTGAAGAGGAATTTCATTTTTATGCTTGAGTTACTAGTTTTCCTAACGTAAATAGAATTTTTTTTAAAGCTGGCTCTCAGTCCTGAATTACTAATGAGGAGTGTATGTGTCTGTATGTATAAAATTGCACAGCATATGCATGTATGTATGTATATTTACATGTGAGGTTCATACTTTCGCAAACTCTAATAATTATTGTAGTTGGAAGATTAGCGTGTGAAAAGGGATTTTTCTCTTTGAAAAATGGAAAGTAAATTGAAGTAAATATGGTTATGAATGCAGTTGTGAATTATTATTATATGGGTGAATGAAGGAAGAAAATTGTATTGGGTAAATTAACTTGAGCATACACATTTACTGTGTATGCCGTGCCCCAATGTTCTTCCCTGGGGTCGAAACAAATTCAATATTAAACATAGTCATTCATAATGATCCGAACGTCAATGAGTTGAATAGGAAAGAGGTCTCACACAACAATAAGGCTCATAATTGAGCTTGCTATTGAATTTGCATTCACGGGATCGGTCCCACCGGTCCCGGACAGCTTGCACTGTCACAGAGCTAATGTTCTTCTTTTTGTTATTATTTTTATTTATTGTCATTGTTCTCTCCTGGTCTCTGTTTTCTGTCATGTGCTCTCCCTCAACTATTCAAGACAGAACGCAAACAGTCACACATTCGTGGCAACCAGCAGCACCACCACCTCTACAAGGCTATACACCACTCCGTCTGCCCATAGTCAGAGAGGAAGGAATCTAGTCCTTGTAGTTTGTAGTATTGACATGAATCCGTATGTTTCATGTCTCTTCATGCCCCTCTCTCTCATACTTTCATACATACATACGTGGACACACTAACATACACACACACACACACAGACATACACACACACACACACACACACACGGCCTGTGAGAGCCAACCCTTACGGAACAAACTCATAGGTACACTCGACTGAATAGAGTTTTTCGACTAAATAGCAACCTATTCTTCAAGGTGGAAACGGAAACACTTGTTTTCCCTAATCAAATCATCCTATTCAAACTTCTATTCAATATCGCCTCTTCATATATATTTAATGCCATGAAATGAAACATGCACTCGGGGTTGCACGACGACGACGACGACGACGACCCATTCCTGTCATTCCTGCATGTAATGTACAAATACAAGAATGACACGATTCGGGCATGTCCGGGAAGCCACTTCACTATAATATAGCCAACATAACGTGATACAAATTTTCTCAACTCTTGAAATCCTCTGTTCACTATCGTATCTCTCTCTCTCTCTCTCTCTCTCTCTCTCTCTCTCTCTCTCCCTCCCCGGCCTATTCTTCTGTCCGCAACCATTTCTGCCGACATGAGATTAGAATTTTAATCACATTTTTTCCCCATACCTCATACACTCACACCATGCCAATATCAACTGTCTAACTACTCCTTTTTTTTCACTCCTATATAGCTCCAATTTATTTCGTTTTTATTATTTAATGTAACTATACCCTTTTTTATAATCCAGTTATACTCCACAACAGCTTGTAATAATAAGCTCACTTCACCAGTACAATCAAAACTGCACCTACCCAGTTGCTCCTTTTATTGCACCTAATAGCATCTACCCTACCATCTGTATCCTCTTGAGTGAGGGACTCCTCGGCATAATTGCAAAAAAAGTAAGGAGTTGAAAGGAAGTATACAGAAACTTATCCTCTGTAAAATAATTAAAAGCGCGGGGAGTCAGGTGAGAAATTACGAGGTTTAATTTAGCACGGGGTGCATCCAAAAGCCTATAGATCCACAATTAGTATGCTTTAAAAGAAGTAAAGGGATTATGTCGTGGAATTGTACTGTATAGTTCCTGATGTAATCCCTGGATGTAGGACATGTGCCTTCCATTAATTGCGGAAAAGTTTTTCATGTAGATACACTCGGGGGGCCCAGTGTACATGGAAGATTTTGATGGAGGAGTGAATATACTAAAAATTATAATTTTAATAGAAAGTAGAATATTCCCTTCATTGTCAATGTCAGAGGAATTTGAGGAATCAGATGCATACAAGTAATTACATCAGTGGCTTTGTGAAATGGTGGTAAAGCAGATGCTTGAGTAATAAATAAATAACTCAGATTTTAATTTACACAAAAGGGAGAGAATATAGAGGGAACCAAAGAGTTTTGCTAGTATGTACGGGAGAGGTTGGAGTCGATATGGAAAAGTACACAAGGGGACAGAGAGCAGCAGACCGGTAAAGAATTCTTATTTACAAAATCTGTTGGTGGCAGAGAGTGGCTTCCATGTTGTCACCATTCCTAACTCTATAATGGCTAATGGCATTCAATCGCATTCATCCAGACTTGACTGAAAATAAATAATGTATTCATCCCCCCTCTCTTGTCCTTCTCTCTGTTTTTACTCCATGTCGACAGAGGTTCGTCGTTATACGCCAAAAAAAAAAAAAAAGAATTCTTTTGAAAAAAGAAATATATATATGGAGGTTACAAATTTATTATCATTGCTCTATCAGCGATTTATTCCATCTATTTTGTGACATCAACCACAACATGCGGTTTTTCCCTATTTGTACGAATTTTCAATGGCAACTGGGATAATAATGAATCTGACACGGTCGAGTAAAATCCCTCAGTCAGTTACTTATCATTTCTCTGGTGTCTACATTGAAAAAGCCATTTCTCAATCCTAATAGGCTCTGACATGAAAGCTGAATTTACATTTATTCAGATGTGAAAAATGTTTTAATTATTTGCAATGTTAACTGTGTTTGTACTGTTATGTACATACATATGTATGTGCACTGTCTGAAAAAAAAAGAATTGTCTGGGGCTACGTACGACCATAAAAATTAATAATATTGGGTATTTAATTGAAAAGTGTTTTTGAGTGTAAAAAGACTAGTTTCTCCTACAAAACTATAGACTATAAAGGGATTGTATAGTTATGCTACACAATAGTCTATAGAATAGAGGAGAGGAATGTTTGAGTAAAAAAAAAAGCTCTTTAATTTCATCTTGTTGTGCGAAACTGTGAACATGAACTGTCTAAGCTCTCCCAATAGAACCTTTGACACATGTATGGAGCAAATAGGAAAAATATGACTGAGACTATGAACAAATTCCTTTGAGAGCATGGCTAATGTGTCTCTAAAGATTCGCAGACCTTTGATGAAATTAATGTAAATAAATCAAACCATCGATCATATACATCCTCACTTGAATCTCACACATACATATGTCAAGGAACGTACACACCCGTGCTAACCGCAACTGAATAAGGGTTATGGACAGGAACAGCTCAATTATTGAATTGAGAATTGTACTATCTACTATAGTGATAGGAAAAACAGGACAAGCCTCCCTCACTCACTCCATGTTTTTTCACACTGGTTAAAAAATCACACTCTTTTTCCCACATGGACATCTCTTACATTTGATTGCATCCCAATTAAAGGGAATGAATAGAAACTGACAATTTTTTCCTGGTGATAACAAACACCTGAATGTGTAATTAAATTTCAATAGATTCCCGCACGTTAGGAGCTAAACCTAAAATTAAGTCATCGTAGATGTTGTCATTACTCACTACACATCATTAGAGCCTGAGTGAGTGATGAATTCCATTTATGTACTCACACATACATAGGCACATATGTATATGTCATACACCTCACACCAGCTACATGGCTGACGTCCCTGTGCACTGACAATCTCCAACTAGTTAGCCATTGTCATAGCCCGCTCATATATTTCCCTTATAAGGATGCCCCTGTAAATCTATAAAAGTAAGGAAACTAATGAAAAATCCTAGCTTTTAGAGCTGAAGCTAAAGGCAAGCATAGGAACATATAGGATTTCCTATACACATACATACATAGATCATTCCTCCGGAATTACTTTCACACAGGTATAGGATTTTGTATTCCAGCTTATCCAGTATGAACAGAGTCACAAGTACTACGGACATACATATGTACACGGGCATGTGTGTAAACTTCCATTATTCTTTTTTAACCTGGATGAAAGGAATTTCTAGGGAAAAAATGACAACAGCTTGAAATGAGTAGGGTTAGTACCCTGTAAAGTTAATGGTGTGACTTTTGGCCCACTCCCGCAGATAAGTTTGGGGTATCGATTAGGAGAGTCACACTCAACCCCGTGAGTATCTATACGTATGTACATACGTGACAGACCCCAGCTCCCTATGCTATAGGCTCAAAAAACTCCAGCTAGACTGCCCGTCTCAACAAGCTCAAAGCTCACTCAAGTATTATAGGAGTCAGAGGAGGTATAGAAGTATCCCAAATGTGAGCTTTTCCCTCCATTCATTCATTATTTAATTGTAAGTACATCCATAAGGGTCCGTCTCCATACTACTACAAGCATAAAGGAAATATCTTCAACTTTCTGTGGACACACTGACTCTATAGATTTACATACAAGAGTACATGTGTACCTGGACTCCAGATCCCTTGGAAATCTTCATTCACTTTTAAATATTCTATATGTGCTCTCTCTCTCTCTCTCTCTCTCTCTCTCTCTCTCTCTCTCTCTCTCTCTCTCTCTTCGGAGGACGATCCTGTGTGAGGCTCCCACAGAACTTGTACACTTGATACTATAGTGGACGACATATTATGTATATTTGGGAGTACTCAGAGTGGCAAGTGACACACTGTATAGGGAAGTGAAGGAGTAGAAGAAATTGTACAAATTACATTGTGTGAGGATATAGAGTAGTGTGTCTATAGATATGTGTAGGCCATAGGCTCTGGGAGTACCTACTCCCAAGGAAATATACAAAGGTAAAAGGTTGGCTTCAGAAATTTATGTTAAACTTTTTGAGCATGCTTATGATTGAGAATGCTGAGGAATTTCCATCCTCAGGCCAAGTCACATCAGCAGTCATAGGAGAGAAAACGGTAGCTAGGAATTTCAACAGGGGAGCCAAGCTGGCTGGCATGGCTGCTTTACTCTCTAAGGGTTTTTGACTTTCTATATATTATTATTTTACCTTTGAAAATCCAGAGGCAAACTGAGTCACGGTGTGAACAAATCAATGGCATGCTGAGTTCAAATCCAACATGGAAAAAATACCTACTACCCCCTGACAACCAGGCAGCAGCCGACAATCTAAGCGAGGCAAAAACCAACCAAAGTATTAAAGGAAAGAAAAAAAAACTTTTACGTCAAATCCCTAAACTTGAATGAATGAAAAATGCATTTATAAAAAGGCTCTCCTCCTTCCGTCCATCCGCCGTTCAGTTACAATATAATACTTTACCCATACAGAGGTAAACATACGGACATAATCTTTATATGTATGTATGTGTTGAGGAGAAAAAACAAAAAAAATATATCCTCGGTATTTTTCAAAACTATTTATATAGTACATTTCCTATGTTTTATGACTCACGTATGTACATGTATGTAGTTAGGGACTATATGTATCTACTCCCATATACTACTACATATACATACGTGATACGGATCACCTACTCTTCTTCCACCTTGAGGTGTGCTAACGTCCAGCTAAACCTTTGAACATGTCAGAGGACATAAGCCGTGTTAAGGATGTATTTAAATCGTGCACTTGAAAAATATATTATTTCAGCCCTATCTGCCCTCCCTATTGTACTGGCCCTGTGTGGTCTTTATATGTAATTTTTGTATATACTTTACAATTAATATATGCACTGTGTACACTTCTTACATGTATATCTACATTATTTTCCTGAGGTGTCGCTCTAGGTACATACTCCGTCAATACTAGACAGGTTTAAGGTATCAGTAGCAGCAACTGCCAATGCTAATTTATAAGGAAGAGCGGCGAAGTCCTCTTTCTCAAAAACCTGAACCTTGTGAATGGACGGGGCTCTCCAGCCCATGGGTATGTACACATGAAAAGGAGTATTTCCAGTAAAATCAAATGTGAAAGAAGTCATGACAAGAGAAATGTACTGCAAATAATTTAGTGCATTTTTGTGTAAATGAAGAGTCAAGACTGAGAGAGTGAATGAGTAAAGGCCCCATGGTTATCTATGAGGAAGGTTTTTGAATGGGGAGTCGGACGTTTAATAAGGAATAGATTCTTACACACACTTTGGCATGCCTATGGATAGTTGCCGTAGAGTCTGAGTGTTTATGTGATTGTGTGTGTGTATGTACATATTTATTAAAATGTACATAGGACAAGTATTTAGCTCCAACAGGCTCTCTCGTAGACAGACAGACATATAATAGCCGAAAATAGTATGTATTTGGAGTGGCTCACCATACGGACTGACTCTGTAGGTTGTAATGGGAGCTCACACGCCGGATTTTGAGTACTATAGCATCCACATGTAACTTTTTGTGCAGAGGCGGTCATTCGCTCAGAAATTTTGCATGAGTAGGTGTGTTCAAGTGGAATAATTGAGAAGAGAATAGTCGAGTCGTGTCATGCAATTGATGGAACGATTCGCCTTTCTTTAGCCGTCAGCAAAATTGAAAATACTATTTAGGAATTATTTATGTGAAAGAACCATGCCGGTAGAGTTATTTCAGCTGATTACTGGGTGTGTTTTTCTAACATCAAAATCCATCGTGTAACTATACTTTAGTGAGATTGCAAATCTAATGTTCAAGTAGATACTAATTCCATGAGCTGTACATACTCAGCCTCAGATTTCCAAGACTTAATTCAAGTAATAAATTTCGAATTTGTTCGTGTAACGGCAATGACACCCAATACCTGTCTGCCCCTACAGTCCATAGGACTCTGCAGACTGTACTTTTCATAGTATTATTTATAATGTTGCCCTCTCTCTCGAGAGAGAGAGAGACTTCTCTCGGCGTACTTTGTGCCAATTTTACCACTCCTTACACAGTACAGGGCTACAGTACTCTATGTTCACTTAATGAAAAACGGGATCTCCAAACGTGACAAAACTAGATGGAACAGAGATGCTTCAGTAATAATTATTCGAAGGCTGGCAATCGCAAATACTACCACTGCCAATATAGTCCTTGTAATTACATACACATATATGTTCGGATGATGATATTTTAAAGGAATATAGTACTCTAGAATTTTTTTACAGAGAAATAGAGGAGTTGGCAAATCTCTTACCTCTTAAAGCCTCCATTGGCACCGAGGGATAAGGGAATGAGTACGGGTACCCTTCTTTCTTGAGGGTTTTGGGCTTCCGTCTTGGTCTGTACTTGTAGTCCGGATGGTCCTTCATATGCTGGGCCCGGAGCCTCTTGGCCTCATCAATAAATGGTCTTTTCTCATCCTCCGTGAGGAGCTTCCACTCCGCCCCGAGTCTTTTACTGATCTCGGAATTATGCATTTTGGGATTCTCTTGAGCTATTTTCCGTCGTTGCATCCGGGACCAGACCATGAAAGCATTCATAGGGCGCTTGATATGATCCTCCCCACCCACCCCCATGGTCTGTTCCTTATTCTTCTGCTGCTGAGACTTGACTGACTGGGGACTCATGAGGCCGGTGGAGGATCCGGAGGAGGATGAGGTGCTCGGTGGAGTCAAGTGAGCTGTGGCGGCTGACGGGTGAAGATGATGAAGGGAACCCAGTCCATGATGATGTGACATTAGGGAGGAGGGTGGTGGAAGACCGTGGGACGCCGCCAGAGACATTAGCGGTCCCGACGGTCCACCCGACAAACTATGGGAAATCCGAGATGATAAGTCGTGCGTTAGCCGACTATTGTAACTTGAGAGTCCGTTGTCTTCACACATTGTGAATGTTTTTGTGCTCCCTGACGACGGGTAGGAATGCGGGTACAGTGGGAAATCAATTGTGCGCTAATTTTATTTCCAGGGTTTACTCTTTTCAATTCTCTCCTCTAAACTTGCGTCTATTGAGGGCTTCTGAATTACAATTGACAGCTTTTCAAATTTGGGGTTCAGGCATATGTCCTCACAGCTTGTCAGCCATTATCTATTGTTGGGAACAAATTAGAAATTATTTATTTATTTACATTAAATTACATCCCCCTGACTTCCAGTCTCATGTAAACAACTCCTCCTGTGTAGATGTAGTAAGAAAGCAGTTCAGTCACACATAAATGAGTTCCTCCCCGCTTTTTCCTTACTCATCTTTTCCCTCATTCCGTATATATATATATATATCTATATATATAAATATAAATTTAATTCTATTTTCCCTGAGTAAATCCCTCAAGTCTCAACGACATATTTATGTATCTATATATTTTCTGGTGAGGAAGGTAAAGCCATTTCAGAGCCGTCCACTCAAATTTCTATTCTATGAAACCACTTTGCTTATCACGCCATGTACCATTTTGTCTTTTGAGGGTGCACTGCTCTCTGTACAGATTACTATAGGATTGCCCATTCTCAACCTTTTCCCTCAATTTGCCCATGAAATCGTTCCTTACACGTTCAATTTCAATTCATGGGGGGGGGGAGGTGAAAAAACCTTTAGAAAATTTATAAATATAGTGTCTTAAAAGATTTTAAGTCTCCTTCAAACCTTCAGTCTATTTCTGCTCCAATGCCTACGTGCAAGGGAAAAATGGGACACTATCCCAACTCTATGTATATGTATATATTCCCCGCCGACTGTTTCCTATAGTTTTTTATTTTTTTTTAACTAATGAAACAAATGACAGTCCATGGCTTCTATGGCTCTTATGTAATAAAATTCTTTAGGAATTTAAGCATCTCAATCCTTGAATAATTGAAATAGCGTTTTGCATTCCAAGTTGCATTTGCAACTAATGCACTACAAGTTGTGCATTGCAAAATAGTTTTATGTCTCAATGTGAAACAATACCCTGTGAAGTGAAATGAATTGTGGGGATGGAAAGTACTATTGGAGTGTTTGAGAATTGGATTATTAGTATGCTTACAATTTGCAGGACATTTTCCAAAAAAAAATAACAGAATGTTCTTTCCAGTTCCTTTTGAGGGTTTAATTGATACAGACGAGAAGAATGTATCTATAGATGATCACTTCACAAGCACAATAATGTAAATATAATTGTTTTATTTAATTGTTGATCCAAGTAAGTTTTTTTTTTCAAGAAAAATCTTCACACTACTTGTTTTGTCGAGGAAATGACTGAGAGTGTTTGTAATTTAGCCATATTAGAATTTACGAACAAGGGTCTGTCTCACGTATAATGATGGTTGAAATGTAGAGAATACACAAGAATTCCACACAGTGAGAGGGCCGGATGGAGGACAATAGACAAGTTGGAGAGAAGATGGGAAAAACAGGTATGGAGAATTCAAGACACGTTTCGTGGTCCAAAAACTAAAAAGCTTGTCTTGCTTACAAATGATGCTCAAACTCAAAACAGAGTTACACAAATCAAAACGGTCATATTCGCATATCAAGTAAATGTCCTATAATGTCTTGTTATCTCTCGACAACGTTGTTCTCTCAAATCAGGTGGAGGTGCTTGATTTTTTTTTCCTTCTCTTGATACTAATCAAGTCACAAATCAGTTTGCTCCTGTATTTTATATACTCCAAAGCTCTCGCAAAATGTGCAGTAGTGTATGCTTGAACTTGTTATTTCTTTAAGTCTCGGATATTTACTGGCTCTGAAGACTATCGTTGCTTTTGTCTGTGTGTGTGTGTGTGTGTTTGTGTGTGTGTATGGTTTTCACTTGGAACTTATTCTTTGATAAAGAGAATTTATATGCAAAGTATTTATTCTCTGTAGACACTTGTAGTAGATACTGTAATCACCTTTTACGAGCTTCAGTTCAGATGTTCACAAGGGTTCAATAACTTTGAGTTGTAGCCAAATCAACGTGTTTTTAAATGTTCAGCCAAAAGTTTCACTTACAATTCCTTCCTTGAATCAATTCCCCCTTTTTTTTTTTTTGATTAACTATTGAGAAAAAAATTTAAGGGTTTTTCTGAGTTGATGATTTCACCGACGTATGGAGTTTATTGAGAAAGAAAAAAAATTTTTTTTTCCTACTCCGCTTGTTTTCTTGTTGTTTTAATTTTTCGAGGGAGCTTTTGTATATAAAGGTAGACTGTGGTGAGGTGTGTTGTTTGTGCGTGCTTTGAACGGTAAAGTACAAATGGTTTACCGGTTGTCAAATGTTGAAAAACAACTGTTAGGTATGAGAATTGAGGAGAGCTAAGGATTAGGACGCTCGCTGGTCGAGAGTGAGAAAACATGTGTTCTGTTTCGGGTGAAGTTGACAGAGGCAAATCGGATTTTCAATAGTGGATGTGGATGTGTTGCTTGGGTGGAAGAAGGAGCCCCTGAAGGGAGGTCTTCTGATTTTCGCTGGCAGCCAATGAGACTATTTTCTAGGTACAAAAGGCGTTCACTCCTATTGTACTAAAAGATGCACATGTCCAGTCATCTTCTACTTTATCTTCATCATCATCCGTGAGATCTGGATGGAGGCTGGTTAGATGCATTCAAGTCGATTATTTTTCATCTTAATATAGTCCAACACTGCTCTGTGTCTTTCACCATCTCAAGTACATGTAACTTTTGCATTCTTCCCAGTCTCTTCTACTTAACTCCTCTAAATAATAACCATAATATACCTTCTGGTCTGGATTTTTTCCCCCTTACAAACAACAACCTCAGAGTGTTGTGTCTGTATGTGTGTATGTGTGTGTGTGTGTGTGTGTGTGTGTGTGTGTCTTCCAAGCATTATTATCATTCTCCTGCTTTATTTTCATTTTCCTTTCGCTCGTTCCCATAAAGCATTCATCGGTATTGTCTGAGTTCAACAATAATTCTGCATTCTTTTAATCTCTGTATTTTTGCACTAAACTCTGTTTTTTTCCAGAGATTCCACTTCCTTCAGAATGTTTTCAAAGCCCTTTGACTTCCTCCTCATACATTTGTCTACAATCCTCAGTGTATATCTATCCTACTTATGTATAATTATATGTATAGTCTCAGCTTATTTTTGACTTGATTGAAAAGACCTAACCTCCGGATGGATGATTCATTTTTAATCAAACAATTTAAATTGCATTAATTTAGAATTGGAATTAAGGATTTTTTTTTCGCGTAATGAGAATAAGGAGACATTGAATAAGGAGTTACATTGGAGTGATTGTCTCTCTGTAGAATTCCTACAGCGTGGAGGGGATAATAGGGAAAAATCCATTCAACATCACAAGTCTCATTAGAATTAGGGTTTTGAATGACAAGATTAAATTGTAATAGCACAGCTCTCTAGCTGTCTTCCCCATCTCTCGGCCTTATGGATTGAAGGCAGGTTAAGATTACAGGAGGGAGGGAGGGAGGGAGGGAGGGAGGGAATGTCAAGCATATGGCAAGTGTAGAAGTAATCTTGTAATGATACTAATGGGAATATTTAATTGTGATTCAGCTCTTACAGACAGATTTAAGACTAATCTTGTCGGGGAAGATAGGACATAAAAAGGGAGAGAGAGATTCATTGAAAAATGCCATTTTCCTCAGGACAACCATTATTTCTTCGGATCTAAGAATAAAAGAAGTGAGTATAAAGGGAAATAAATGGAACGGAACGAATGTACATTAGATGAATACCTTGGAAGAGAAGGTTAATGCTAAATGTCCCGGTTAATAATAGTTGGATGTCCAAAACATGTCAATCAGTCAGACAAGGGATCCATTTCTTATTTTTTGACTCTTGACTCTTTTATCCTGTATCAAGTTCACTATAAATAATATCCTTTTTGTGTGTGTACCCTGACACGGACATACCGCATTTGGTCCCTTCCTCTATCTCCCAGCCTCACCTACGTAAATAGACATCTCAAATCAAATCAAGTAAATTGCTAATTCTTTGAATATCCCCCTTTTTTAATACATTACAGTAAATACATATATTATTTATGGTACCCTGGATATACTATATTATATCCAGGGATGCACATATCTATACATACATATACGACTCCGACATATTTAATACAGTCCGTTTGAGCTTTGAAAAAAAATGTAACTAAAAGGAACTGTTTGAAATGTGGGCTTTATATAGGCAAGTGTGTCTATGTCTGTGGATGTGGAACTACTATAAGAAACCACTCACCTAGTGTGGAACCTCCATGATCTGTCGGAGGGACCCTCCATAGATTGAGCATGTGCCTCCGTATAGGTAGAAAAATATCATGTAAGTTTTAAATCTCGGATTTAAGTTCTCCTCCGTGTGTGCTTGGACGAAAGCATGTCCCTTTTGTGGAGCATGATACTTTTGTGTGTAGGTATAATAAATTGAGAAAAAGTTGTAGTGAAAAGTAGTGATCATGGTATCATGAATGACAGTCATAATACCGTAAAAGATACATAATATAAATAAATGGACACCTTTAGATGCTCAACAGTGGATCCTTTCAGAGTCAAATCTAATTCATCCATTATGCTCAGCTAAAAGGGACTGGTCGGGGCTTAAGTTGAAAATTTCCTTTTTGTATACAAGAGTCCATGTCGACTTTCGTGTTCTCCTCTATCCTCATCCCAATGAGAGAGACTGAATGCTGATGCATATAATAATCATTATAATCGTCGTTCAAGTTGGACATAATAGATGATAATACTTTGGTGAGAATGACCATTGTCCATCTAACGAAGTCCCGCGTTCATTTTTCCTATCATTATTATGACTTATTATTCTCCGCCAACAAACTATCGACCGTGTATTATTTATTCCTCTCATCACATCATCTTATACATCCCTGGCTCTACTTCACCATCAGAGGCCTCCTTCCTTGTATCAGTCCCAGAAACTCTTCTTCCATCAGCAGCCCCTGCAGTAGTGTACATGTAGATACATACAATACAGAGCACTGCACCAGAGAGAACAGTAGTCGTCCTATACTCCATGAGAGCAAAATTTTTAGCATGCTGGCCTCCTCCTCCTCCTTCCTCTGCTATAACTAAGTAGGGACAGAGAGATACACATGAGGATATGTACGAGCGTTCAGTCTTCAGAGAGTAGATCTGACATGCAAATAATTTTCATGCATGAATTATCCATACTGAGCCGTGTTGCTCATGACAATGTATGTGTTGGAGAGGAGAATACGAAATAATAATGATGATAATACGGCTTCATCATTTTCCAACTTTTACACGGTCTAGTATTTACATTCACAAAATGGACATCATCCTCTTAGTACTTGCTATACAATTTAATTCCCCAGATTTACATGACTTAGTCAAGGCGAAATGTTAATCCAATACACCCAAATGTAGTTTTTATCTCGAGGACAGTACTCTTTGAAATGGGTCCTCTCCTTTAGTTATAGTAGATATACACACACACACACACACATACACTCACACATGTATATGTAGATAATTATATACATATCACCTGCAAATTCTAAATCACTGGTCCTATACGCACACGGACGTTATGTGGACATTATGTGCACACATTTATTTCTACACTTGGATATTACATTCATATTAACTATAGATACAGGGAAATATAATTATATAGATATATCTGTAATCATATATACTTAAGCTAGCACAATCAACCCCAGCGTTTTATTTGCAAATTCCCTTGAATTAGACCGTATGTTGTTACAAGCACAAGCCATTCATGGCTCTAACAAGGCTTCACGTGAAAAACTTATTAGGTATTAAGTACAGTAATTGTCTTCTAATTATAAGTAGAGCGTTTTCTCGTCAACGGATTACATCCGACAGTTTTATTCGGTGGATTTAGGAGCAATTATGGATTACCGCCCGTAATTAGCAAACTTATTCATCATGGGTCTCAATTTCCACGGAGCCCTGACTGGATGGACGTTATGGAGTAATTTTGAAACAATGTTATTTCTAATTCGGATTTATGGTCCAATGTGGTATATGAGGACACTATATGGGACTTACTAATCTGTCGCTAATCCCTTATCATCACTAATTGAACCTAATTCAAATGGGAAGCTCATTCGGTGGATTTAATTACTATGTGGATACATATGTAGTTTCATTGTAAAAAAAAAAATTGGGAAGAATCAATTGGAACTGTGAAGTCAGACAGAGGAAGGGTAAGACTAAGACATGGCTTAGACGGTCCTATTTAAATATAAGGCTCCTTTGGAATATCTATATATATCAAAGGCAAATATTTACCTACATTGTTCTGGGAAGATGAAACAAGTTGTGAAGCGGACATAATAGGATGAATGGTTCCGGACTGAGGATATTAAAGTTGAGGAGGAAATGGACATGAGGAAGGACCAGGAGAGTGAGAGAGATGGATCGGGGCAACCCACTCATTGGACCATTCAATTGAGTCAATAAGGCCTCAACTCAAGCTATCAAATCCAAATCAACCTTATCAGACCGAGGCTTTGAATTCTATTGAATTTTACATCAGCTCATATCATTTCTCATTTCAACATTTCTTGTCTAGCTCATCATCCGGAAGGTAACTGAATGCAAGTTGGATCGTTCCATGAGGACAAGACTGATTTACGTAGGGCAGTGGAGTATGCGGCAGAGATTTGTGATATTTTCTCTGAAGGTAATACACCACCCTTTGGAGTGCCTCTATAAAAAAAATAATATGGATGGAAATACAGGGAATACATATTTACCTTAATATCCTCAACAATTATATAGATACTCAATCTCCGATCAAAAGTTCAAGATCAATCTGATGATTTTTTTCAATTCCTTTCTCCCTCTCTCTCTCTCTCTCTCTCTCTCTCTCTCTCTTGTGGTATATTGTAGTGGAGACTGTGGTATTAGAATAAATTTTTTTCCTGAATTTCTTTTATTTTGTCTCTACCTATATCTCCTGTTATCTTTTCCCTTTCATTATTATTAGTTCGGTTGCAGTAGACACACACACACACACAACAACAAGGTTTTACTTTCCGAGAGGGACAAGGTATCTCGATATAGAGCCAAAAGATTGCCAAGTATTGCATGTGAGTGTGTTGTGTGTTGTTGGTATTACTTCCATTAGCTTTTACCAACCTTTCATTTTATGGTTGTCACTGTGATGCTGAATGCCGATCCCTATTATATTTGTCTGGGTCCTGATGTGCAGAGTATAATAGGTAAGATTGTTATCGCTCTAACCATTACTGACAAGTCTAATTTGTCGAGAGGTATTTTTTTTACACATATGCAGTCTCCTACCAATTACACAAACAAATCTGTTCTGGTTTAGGCAAAGATAGTCACCAGCAGTTGTTTGGAACTTATTGGGATTTTTTCCCTCATCATCCCGTCTCCTCATGTCATATTTGTGCATGACGCTGACAGTTCTCAATGCTAATTTCTCTTCGTCTGGGGACAAAATCCCCTCTTAAAATTCATACCTGGGATCTGGGGGGATGTTATTATTAAATTGTAGATACTATTCCAGTGGAATTGTACACTTTATCCGTCTCATACATAATATTGGAGAGGCACTCGGGATAGTTTCCATTGAGTTTGAAAAGATTTGAGGGGATCATTAAATTTCAGTTTGGTTTATGAAATAAAAACTTACAATTATTAGCTCGCTCGCGCTCCACATTTTTTTCCCCCTTTTGATGCTCAATTTTGAGTTGAGTTTGTCTTCAACTCCAGTGACCTGCAACATTCATGAATGACAAATGGGGGGGAGGGCGTCCTGATACTTGATCCGAACCACAGAGTGGTTGGCAGCCGAGAGAGGGAATGTAGTAATATAGAAGCAGAAATCCTAGCTAAAAATTACACCACGATGTCGTGATGAGAAATCTGCATTGAAAAATTATATGAGCATCCCCGTACCTGTTGTGGTGTGCTAAAGGAGTTCAACTGATTTCCAAGGAGCAAGTTCTAAATACTGTTTGTACAATCACAATGCCGAACCGTCTGCGTCAACTAAACGAGAATGAACATGGACGTCATGAATAATATAACATGAGGATAATGACGCGCCTCAAATAAATTCATATTACACTGAGCCTTGGAAATGCCTCTACAGTTCATCACGATGATGCTCCGAGTCCATGCATAATTGTAGGAAGAACTTACTGTCTCTAAATATATATCTATATAGTAGGGCCCCCCTTTTTAAGGGAAATTGTTCACCTCAAAGTATGCTTTGTTTATCACGACATAAACTATGATTTTTTTTTCCTGAAGCCAAAACTTGAATTCTGTCTTCAAACCTTGTAACAATAGAGAGAAAGAAAAGAATTTTATTCTCTCGTAGATACATATAAAGTAAATGACTGCATAAATTTCACTTGATATTTAAGTGTAGAAATTGTGATATACTCAGGAAAAATGAAAGTGTAGACGCTGTGAGGCTATACACTGCTGAGCTTGGTTTTTGCTTTGGTTTTGATCACTTCGGACATTACATGTGTATGTGTGTGTGTGTGTGTGTGTATGTGTGTGTGTGTCTGTCTGTCTGTATGCGTGTGTGCAGTGCATATGACACAAGTTGGTTTAGTCAAGTTGGTTTAAGGACGGGAGTCTCTTCCTTGGTTTGTTAAATAATCTGACTGAACGTATCATGTTCTTGTAATCAGGTATTTTTTTTTTGAGGGGAGAGAAATATGAAGAACAGTATGACTGTGTATGTGTGTTTAGTGAAAAAGATGCATAAAAAGTAGTCGTTGTATGATTGGGCTTTTTATTGAAGGACACAAAAGGGGAACCGCTTTAATCGCATTATACGTGAAGCATAATGTCACATTCAGATGTTCTCTTCTCTTCAGCCCTTCTTTTTCTTTCCAGCATTTCATATGTCCAACTACTAGTAGTGCTAGATACGGTGACGGAGTCTCACCGTCAATGTATATAAAGAACCTTACTTTTTATTCCTGTGCATATGGTACAGTTTAGTACACCAGTCCTCAAGGTGTTTTGCATACCTATGTATGTACATGCCTACATACATATACATACGTACGCCCCTCATGATATATTTTATGCTCCTTCATATTTACCAGAACCGACGTATCTGATGGACATAGGTGTGTTACACTCTGTATCTATACATATCTATGTATGTACATATATAGATACTGGGTAATACTAAGTTGGTTCACGTACTGCTGCCTAAATTCTCAGAGCCCAAGTTTGCAACGTATATGGTATGTCCTGGGAAAAATACAATGCCCTACATATAAGTACATATAGCTCCTATAAGTGCATATACGGTCACAAGAGTTGCTTCGTAAGCACAGAGCAGTAATAGCACCAGGAGTACTTGCATTATACGACAAGTACTCATAGCATGAGTAGCTCTCTCAAGCTTCAATATAAAAGTCCTACTATAGTCACTATATAGTTGTTATAGATATTCTCTATATTACTATGTATACTCAGGGCGCATTCTGCCTTTACTTTTTACTACACTGTGCTCATTACTCCTGGCTGTATAGACTCTGTCAAATCCCAGGGAATATAATAGCGCTCAAATGAAATTTTATGATAATACAATTCATATTTATTGCATGGATTTGTTCAGTCAGCTTGCACTTGTAAGTTAAAGCCACATTAGTAGTTTTTCTTGTACGTCCATATACTTACATGGATGCATTTTTAGATATATATCCTATGTGACAGTCCTCAAGGGATATGTGTTACAATGAGTAGGTATATAATATACTGATGCGTACACACACCTATGTATATAGCTGTACAAGTATAGCTGTTATAGTTGTTTTCAGTTTCGGAAAAAATGGACTGACGGATGGACGAGCGGACAGAGAGACAAGGGATACATATCTCCTATGAGAAGGAATGAGGAGCAAAAGAGGATATATACCCAAAGAAAAAAAAATTTCTCCACTGCTCTAATCTCCTGCGTTCGCATTGTGCTGTGGATGAAAAAATGTTTACACTAGAGCAAACCTTTTCTTGGTCACAATGTTCTCCACTATATAGGAATGAGAAGATGACTATAGGTAAATAGGAACAACAAACATTCACAGATAGAAAACGGATATTCAACTAAATATATTATTTTTCTCTGAGCTTTGTTATGTTCACATAATCATGGGATATGTGAGTTACGGTCCATGTGGATGCGATCCGAGTTGTGGAGTCGTCGATTCGTCAGTATATGGCTGATTACATTGAATGTTCTCTCTCTCTCTCTCAACCCAATACTAAATCTAAAGTCTTTCTTTCTCTCACTGGATATTCTACGATGTATTTCTCTCTTATGTTACTCTTTGACTATTGTTGACGTCGAGTTTCTACATATTTATTTCAACGATGTGGTGTAAGAAACAACTCCTTGAGGCAACGAGTGAGTCCTCTTGGGGCTTTTCCTTTGGGCTTCTTTTATGCAACAAATAGATGAAAAGAGACGCTCACATTTAAGCCGTATATAAATATTTTTGCCTTATTTCCGAACAAACGACATCACTTAATCCTTCATTGTTCCGCCGGCTGCGTCTCTCTCTCTCTCTCTCTCTTTCTCTCGCCCTGCTCCTTCAAAAACATCACAATAATAATTCTTCACCGAAATAATACAACTATAGATACTGTATGCACATTCTAAGTCAACGTACTGATAAAATAAAAATACTTTTTGTGAATACCTTTGACTTTTTAAATCATACAATGGTTTTTCTTCCAACCATGTTTTTACAACCCAATTTACAACACCGTTATTCCTCCCCTCACTAAAGGTCATACTTTCAGAATGGTTATGAGGCGTCCACGATTAACACACACACACACACACACACAAAATATCCATTCATGCTCTCCTTATTATTAGTACTAATGGCTATTATTAATTCAAGGGGAATCAGGAGATTTCCAATAGTAAGTGTTCCTCAGATTATACTTTCAATTGCAAATAAATAACCTTTCGGGAAATGAGTACAATGAGCGAGCCTCGTAAGTCTATCTGATTGGGATGCATCTATCTACTTATGTAATTATATAATAAGGAATTTTTTCCTCAAAAAATTTCCCTATGGTAGTATTAATGGGCAAATATTTTACTCACTAACAAAGGGAGATGCGAACAAGCCTTTCTATAAATTCAGAGAAAATGTGTGTCTTTCAATTTTTCTTGGGAAAGAAATAACAATCAAATTATGAAGCGAGACAATAGGGGCTGAACCCACCCTAAATCTAATTATGTGAAAAGCTACAGACATTTCCAATAAAAGCCTTTGTTGTACTCCCAAGGTTCAGGTGTATTCATGATCTCGTCACAAATACTGAGAAAAAATTCACAAAAGAGAAGTGCAAGTCGAAAACGGTATTTAGAAAGGGATTTTTTCATAAATGCATTATGTCTGTCTTTAGTCATCCACGGTCCTACTGTACAGTACAGTACAGTACAGTACAGTACATGGCCCAGCTGATTTAAATACAAGTAATTTATATGATTTGGAATAATTGGAATTTGCATCCATCACGATTCTTATTCGAGATATTTACAATTGAGTACATTGTGATAGGCGATTGAGTACCTATTAAATACGTGTGTAATTTTCCCTTGGCTCGCTAAAATATTTGGATACTTTGTTGTTACATGTTACAATTGGGAATGTATTTTGAGAGTAAATGTAGCCATTATTTGGAAAAAACATTGGACTCATTGAGGGGTTGAGAATAGGAATTCCCAGCTTGTGTATCTACACAGTCCCATTTATTCTGAGTAACCGGATAAAAATAGGTAAATGGATGTGTGTAGGATAAGGAACAATAAATTTATATTTTATGTGAATCCGGAAAGCGTATCCGAAGGGAGGACAAGGAGTAAAAAGTAGACACTACTGTGTATAATAAGGTCATGTAGGGAAAAGACCCAACAAAGTTGGTCATTCAATGGTTGGATGGGATCTTGTCAGGTCCGAAGGAGATACTCAGCAGAGTCAGCAAGTGTAAAAAATCGATTTTATCAATGAAGTGGAGAGAGAAGGAAGTTTAAATGAGTTTTTCTTTAATGGTGACTTTCACCCATGTGTCTGTCCCTGAACGGAGTAAAATACTCCTCTCAATATGTTAGAAAAACCCTTAAAAGGCCCATACCCCTGTCTATGTACCCCTATGACATGACATACTCAGTTGACTCCGTCCTTCCACGACTCATGACCTGGACTTTTGGAGACACTCTCTGATGACGTATTTGAGGAGGAAATGAGGTAGAATTTTTTTCCCTTTTGTGCACACAACCATAACAAAACACAATGATACCTAATAATAAATACAAACTCATGGATTCACAAAGACGGCTTTCATGGGTGTTGGTACATTTATCCATGCCTTCACATACGGACTTCACACAGATGCCCTTACACTTACACAAACGTATAGTGTGGAGCAGTGGAGTACGTAAACAGGAGCAGTCCGTACTCATACATACTCAGCATGGCTAACTCATTTGATGTCATAAAGATATTCTCTTGTACAGAGATCCTCTCGCCCTGTGTTTTGTCTCTTTTTACGGGAATAGACAGAGCTATGCTGTAGTAGGTGATGTAGATAGATGTATGATAGATGTATGGAATAGTATGTGATTTCTCCTCATCCATATATGCATCTCCTCCTTGTATCTTCCTATAGGAGTTGATAAGCTGAGGCCTTGCGTTGTGCTAGTTTGGGTCGTTGTGTCATGTCGTGTCTAATGTTTGAGGGCAGGACTGATTCTCCCTGAATCTCATTGAAGCCGTAATGAATAACGACATGTAGTATTCAAACTGGAAGGTGTACATGTCCATTGAAAGCATTTGGCTTCCCCACAGGATAACAATGAAGGGACACTGTGGCTTAGTCAATTTATCTACACGGGTAAACTCACCTCTGTCTTCTTTGCTTTCGAACCATAATAATCTCCGTTTGTGAGACTGTCCATATCTGCCTTTCCACACGCACACTCTCACACAGATACATAATTACATACATATTTAAATAGTACTACCCACTCCGAGAGCTCAGAGACTCTCATGTGTGTAAAAATCTGCTCCGATTCCTATAAATATATATAGATATATGTATATGTATTATATATATTAGGTCATTACAACACCATACATACCACAGGACCGTACCTTTGAGGTAACTCCATGTGTAAGTACATACTACTGTATGACACTCAGGAGTGTATATCGATCATTGAGAGCTGTCTGAGTCCTAGAAAAATATATGTGCATTGGGGAGTAGGTATGTGTGAGGAGACACATGATTTGAGGGAATCATACATGTAAAGTAGTATGAAGAACATGGGCAGGGTAAATACTCTTGCTGTGATGTACACAAGAGCATAACCATGGGCCCTAAAATGGCTAAATCCCTTCTTAGTAGCGTACTGAAGCGGTCCTCTGAAAAGCTTGAATTGTGAATGAAAGAAAAAAATAATAATATAAAGCAAAACGCGTTTAGAAAATGGCACAAAGGGACCTGGTTGTTTGTATGTACTGTTGTACAACACCTTGGGTTTTTAGCAACGAGAGAGAGAGAGAGAGAGAGAGCGTAGTCAGTATTTACGGCTCTCCTCTATCTAGGTATCTGTATGTGTCTCTATGCATGTCCAGCTCAACTAAAGGATCTTACTTTCCTCAATGGAAGGCCCTTTGCTGGGACAAAGGACACAACACATAAGGTGAAAAGGGCCTTTTGTGTCAGGTCATTATATCCCTCCATAGTCCTTCTGTGTCTACTCCATATTAAGGCTTTGTAGTCGGTGTATGAGCCAAAGAAGCACTACTCAACTCGTTTACCTTTCCAAAAAAAAAACATGCATAGGTAGATATGGAGGATGTGCCGGAGTAGGACTGCCGAAATTACGGTTTGTGCAAGGGCCATAGGAGTTTTAAGTATATTTGCCCCCCAAATGTGTATGTACGTGCCTTGGGACGAGATACACGTCAGGAGTGTTAAAGCCCCGTATGTACTTCACATGACTGGGCATCCCTTGCATACCAACAATACAACATAACATGGGTTATTCAGCGTACGCTTCCATAGTTGATAATTCATATTATATCGGTATCAATGGCCAGTGGAGTAGGAAACAACATACGAGGTAAATGAACAGTGCTCGACATTCTTTACAACTTCCCGAATCCCGCTCTTTAGACTCTTATAAGGGAAAGTTTGGGCTGTGTGAGGAGGGTGAGTATTAGTGTGAGTGTGTGGAGCTCACGTATGTACATATGTATCTATAGATACATACGTACACATGCTATGTACAGACTATGTACAGAAATGCTCAAAATACCCAGGCACTTTATTTATGTTTGATCCACATGACATTCACAATGCGAGCAAACATTCATAGACTTTTTTCTTCCCAACTTCTTTTCTCTCCTTTACTCATTATTATTAGCATTATAATTTTGAGAGTAAGGACATTACCGCATATGTAGCTCCCTGAAAGGGGGCCTTTATGATGCCACCATATTATAGATTTTAGATGAATAGTATTAAAATAGGATGAATGGTACCACGGGTTCAGCACTTGCAGCATTGCAGTATATTTTTTTTATTAGACAATTACTAATTTTTTCTATCCATACACTTCACAGCCTAGTTCGCTCATACAAAGTTACATGGACTATATTTACAATACACGTTACATTACATAATTGTACACATATACGCTCCCATGTTACATGGACCATGTAGGGAAATTGTACCTTCAGGATGTATGTATGTACATATAAATAATTACATTCCACTGCCCGTACATACGGACGCTTATGAACTTGATGTGTGACTTGTACCTTGTATTATGACTGGAGCGAAACTGAACAATCCTATTTTTAATGTCCCTCTCTAAACTTCCGAGGTCCGCATTCACCAGCGGGTTCTTTTACTATGTATACTCCAATTTCAATTGAATTTCAAGTATCTAAAGTTTTTTTTATCTTTGTTCATTCAGTCCTTAGCTCATTATCTCAACTGGTAAATGGTCCATTTGGAGATCAATCTTATTTTTGACGTACATATAGATAGACAGAGGCATTACCTCGACTTTCGCTCTCTAACTTATTTATCCGATTGCTTTCGACCCCCGAGATTCTTCCTAAACCAAAAAAATACACATCCATTCTTTGTAATCTCTTTTGGACCCCAAATTTTGTACTATTTGTAAGAACCGTATTTTTTTAGCGAAATTAGATAAGTTATTGAAATGTCCTTCCTCAATCCTTGTCACTCTTGACTGATGCACATAGGGAAGGTCCAAGTGTGGAGATTTCATTTCGAAGAGCTTAAGTGTGGAAAATATGAGATTATTCTGCATGTAAATTAGAGATACAGACATGCTCTTGTCTGACCGAATCTCATCATTCTTACTGGTAGTGCAATTACCTATGAACATTCTTCATTCGTATTAATTTAGGTGTAGGGTGAACCTGCCGACTACTACTTTGCTTGGGTGAAAGATATATGTGCATCAGGGCTCGGGGGGAAAAAAATGCAGAAGGGTAAGGTTACAGGAGTATATAATCTTTGAGAAGGTAAAAAGACCATCCTTCAGCTGAGATCATTGGTGGGGCTCTCAAGTATGAAAAATTTGCTACTACTGGAGGATTCTTGTCAACTTGAATCAAGTGGAATAACTACTCTTGCTAATTTGTGGACAATAAATGACTCAAACTATGTAGAATGTGGTTGTCAGTCTAGACCCAGGCTGGGATTTCTTACGTGAGCATTGGATTGATATGGGACTCGCAAACAATCATAGATAACAATTATATTGTTGCCACTTCAAAATATTGAGCGATAAGTTACTAAGAAAGTTGTTATAGTTAAGTTTTGTGAGTCTCTCTCTCTCTCTCTCTGAGGTATGCATAGACTCTGGCATTCATCATTTGTCAGGATGCACATATACAAGTCCCTTTGTTTACGTTGAGAATCCATGTTGTGTACCATATCCATTTGCGAACAAAAAGTAAATCGAAGCTGCATTCTTTCAAGTACGAAGTACAGGTTCACCAGGGAGACTCATACAGACACACGTATAATTACATACATACATACATATGAGAGTATGCTCGTAAAGAATCATGCTGATTAATAAAAACATTTATTCAGAGGAACACTCAGAAGTGAGCATAATTCATTGAAGTAATAGAGGGAAGGCGCGTAAATCCTCCACTGTACGAAACTCTCTTGATTGTTGAAATTTTATGAACGCTGTAAATTAAGTCATGATGGGATTTTCAAAGAGAGTGTCTCGAAAAAATAAAGGCATTAAATAAATGTGGTCGGGATTCCGAAGTGAATGGCTTCTTTGACACTTGCTCCTTTCGATTTTTCTATATATCCCACTGTACTTTTCCCCCTCATTGAGAGAGGCAGTGTGTGCTCATACACATGGACCATTATTATTGAACTGAGAATATCTTTTTTGGATGCGTACATATACAATACAAGTGATATGAATGGGATCTACTTTACCACACTGGAAATTATTTAGTGTGCTCACAGAAAGGGATTAATTACAAAAATGTATTGCACCATGTCTTGAGACAAGTTTGAGCAGAATGAGATGATTCAAGACAGGGAACAATTTGGCAACTCTTTTTGTTTTGTTTTCTTTTTGGGTATGTGGTGTTTAATTAGCAACTCCCTGAAAGTGTCATTGGGTATGTACCAAGCTACTTGTTCTGTAGACAAAGAAAAGATTAGTTGCTAGTTTATTGGAGAACTTCACAGGAGGTAAGTTTTGTAGGCTTCTGAGGAAATCCATTTGAAGGGGGTTGTGCTGTTGTGAGAGTTGGACAGGACCAATCAGTCTATCTGACTAACTCTCAAGTGTTTAGAAATGAAAATAAAAATTTAAGGTGACGTGATTTACTCAAATGAATTGCAATAATTGTCTTACCTGACTCCTCTGTCCTCCATATTGCCTCAGTATTACATTACCAGACGGTAATGTTAGAACTGTTTATCTCCATTGGGATACTATACCTTGATACAATTTGGATTATTATTTGACTGACACTACAGTATGAGACTGGCATCATGTATACAATCCCATTGCAAAGATACATGCTGTCTTGCTGAGTTGGATTGAGTTAGCTTGTATTGTGAATTCTCGTATTATTTCGTCTGCAGTGTGTATGTGTGTATGTGTATGTGTATCTATGTGTATGTGTATGTGTATGTGTATGTGTGTGTGTGTGTTTTGTGGTCTTCGTTGAAGGAAAACCAGGCAAAGGAAACTCGGGCTTTTGTTTGAGCGTGTGAACAAAACATTCTGAACAGAGGCCGAAACAAGAAACACATAAAGACAAATGAAGCTCAAGACAAAGTCTTAATTCACTTTTGCTCCACAACTTGAGAGAACATGAGAGTTCAAGAAATAACATACGACATTACACAGCATTTGTACAAAGCCTTTTGTGTTCCGCTACATTGCATTACCTTACATCACAAAATCACAATTCATACTCCAATGTTCAACATAAGACAAGACGACCACCATAACAAAGTCCTCTGCCATTCATCACAATTGATAGACAATCTCTCATTGTCTCTATATATGCTCTGGACTCTATATATATCTATATAAATATATATATGGTCATGCATAAGGAACATATGCATCATCACACATTTTGGACCCCCTTTACAAACTTCCCTTGTAGATACACTCGCAAATGAAGCAATTTTGTCTTTTCCACTTTTTTCTGAACTTGACTCGCTTTACTTACACCATTCCTGCGTGCAGTCGCAAGGAGACAATAACTTGCCAGCACATGTCTTGATTATGCCTAGCATTTGGTTCCATACGTGTACATACTGTATTCCATGTAATAGTGAGCACTCACTCTCGGAGTAGTGTTCCACAAAAAGTACGTCCCCTTAAAGCATAACACATATACGTCAATCTCAGGAGCACCTGTGTCTCATGCACCTGCATCTGAAATCATTAACATTTAATTAACACTATCAACATCCATTAGATTCCATATAGATACATACATACATATCTAGTCATACAGATCATCAACAATAATTTGAAGAAAACTCCCTTGCTCTAGTTCCTACAGTAGAATTCAAATGGGTGCTAGAAAAACTGGATTTTTTGAAATGTTTAAATTCGAACGAACTAAAATACTAGTCTTAGTACAAAATCAAATAGGAACTAATGGGGATGGGATTAGAAATCAGGGAATAAGAATGATTGAAGTTTGTTCGAAATTTTAGAATTGAATTTAGTGATAAAATTGTTATTCCTCCTGGACAGGATCTGTAGAAGTCATCGGTTTATGGTTTTGAGTATCTCCATATGTGTGTTTAGATTTTTGTAAGGGATGCATTAGTGCATTTTTGCTACCATCCGAGCTCAAGTGCACAAACAAGGGATACAATCGGAATAAAACTAAAAGCAAAAAATCAGCTTTTGAATTTAATTTGAAAGGTTTAAGTAGTTTTTAAGCCTCCCCCTGACAATGGAATAATATGATACTATTGTGGGAGAGGGAAAAGATGTTCTTGGAATTGGAAAAGCTTGGTGTTTAAAGTAAAACAAGACTGAGAATGTAAATTGTGTGTAACTGTACGCGTTGACAAAGAAGCGCCCTTAACTTCATCTTTTTATCGAATAATGGATAATAAAAGATGTAAAATGAGCCATATGGTAAGAATCTGTTGTTGTTTCATCTTTCACTTGAGCTTTGTAAAGGAAAATCAAAGCAAGCATTTATCATTGTTATCTCCTTTTTTCTCTCGTCTTTCCCTCTCTTTCTCGTTTCCTTCTCCACAAGTCGGAGAATAGTCGAGGCAAAATTGACAATGGTGCAAGTGTGTAGAGAATTTTTAGTAGCTTATAACAACTGAAGCAAGTCTCACTTGAGATTAGTCTTATGTTCTTGTTCGAGCTTGAAAGCTTCATAGTCTTTTCATTGGCGAGAAAAAGAGAGAGAGAGAAAAAAAAATACAGCCAACCGTTTCGTCCGTAGTACATTATATTTGCTGAAGAGTCAGACATTGAAAATAGTCTCCAAGATGACTGGAGTCATGACCATGCCCAAAAAAAGAATTCTTTTCTAATTCTTACATTATTTTGTATTTATATCATTTGACGGATTCATTTCATTTCAGTTGATTTCATTACTTTATTTGAGGGCATAATGCCCTTTTCTGGTGCTTCATTATTATTATGATCACGCCAGGCTCCTCGATTACTTCACACACTTGCAACAACAATAATAACAAAGTTTTTTCCCGAGGTTTTTGTTCTTTTCACTACCGTTTTTCATCCCTTCTTTGGCATTCTTCTCGTCTCTTGTCTTCGTCTCAAGTTCGTTTCCTCAAATTTAATGAAACTCTGTCTGACTATTAACTCGGCAGGGCCAGGCGTAGTCGCTTTATATGTAAGTACACTTTTATAACCAAGACTCTATAGGACTCTGAGTCTGAATAGAAGTGCAGTGTGTGCAAACAAAATACTGGAGTTTTGTGTTCCCTTTAAGAGTATCCACAATAATTACATTTTCTTCGCGTTTATGTAAAGAAGCGGCAAGTATTCCTTTTTGTCTGGAACCATACAATGAGATACTTATAGTTATAGTTTCTGACTAGGGCGATTCCCTAGGACTCTATAGGATGAGCATTTATGCATATAGTAGACGTAACCATTGCTCTGGCATAGACATTGCTCTTGTCAAGTGCGAAATGCTCCAACATCTTTTATTTTTTCACACTTGTGTACTATACTTGCTTATTGCCTTTTAATTCACCTGACTTCAAAATTTTTATTAACATGTAACCTACAACATGGGAAATTATGGAGGGACTGGATCCTTGCAACAGGGTATTAGAAATATTAGAAGGCATGACGCGCATTAGATACATACGTATGTATGCATAGATGTAATTTATAATGGATGTGCATCATGTATGTATGTACTTGGCTGGTTATTAATTTTTACGTAAGTCTCAGAGACTTACCCCTGCTCGCATTTAAATTCTAAAGTGTACAAAAGCTCACGAGCTATGAGCTCTGAGGAATCCCTCAGTGAGGATGGAGCCCTTCATTGATAGTGTGTGAGTACACAGATAGTCGAGATACATCCACATTGTGCATTACACACTGCCATGAAAAGAATCAACGGGAGTGTTAAGAGTAACCAGTAACCTCTTTGAGCACACATACAGTACACACACACACACATACACACAACTTGTACATTTTGTACGGTGCTTGTCTGACTATCTTTGTGAGGCAAGCACGGATACTTGGACTTTTATAACGTCAACGATGGGAGCCACAATTCACAATGATGCTCTGACTTGAAAAGATTGAAAAGACTGGAAAAATCTTCGCAACTCTCAACCTCTACACAATAATTCACAAATCCTTCTCATCTTTCACATTTTGAATTCATCACATTCACACACAACACTGGGACTACAACGTAGACACAATTCTCGGAGTACCTGGCACTTCCATATGTATACCTACATACATAGGTACATACATAGATACATAGGACCATACATTGGTACATACATATGTAGGAGAGAGATAGGCGCCGGTGGATGTGCCAGGATGTGCTGCAGGTCCTGATAATTCAAGTCTTTTATAGTGGAGTTATGTATATCTATGGATAGGGGTATACATATCCTGTATAAAATGTGTTATAGATTAATGCACTCTGCATCAGACATATATCGCTTCGTTTGAGTTAAGTAATACGTTTGAAAAAGTTGAACCTGTGAAGGCTGGAGCATTAAGAATTGTCTGAATAGAAGGTGTGAGTAGACGACCAGTACTTTTGAGATTATCTCTTCAAATTTTTGTCTCGAATGAGTACAATCTACATATTTCATGTGTGGAAATGATGCCAACCGCTTTAGACATATTTGAGCTCTTGTTGTAAATTATATGTAACTTTGGGGTCTCAAAGGAACCCTGAGGTTGCTCCGAGGTTGTTCTCATATTTGTATACAGACACAGGCACACACACACACACATACACACACACACACACACACACACACACACACACACACACAGTAGTATGTTCAAGTCGTAAGTCACCCGGAATACAGTTTGATTCTCTCCCTCATTCTCTCTCACTCATGTATCAAATGTAACGTGATAAACACAACAAAGGTAACTTTTGACTCTGATTATGTGGCGGGCCACATTATGCAGGAGTTAAAGATTTCATTATTACCATTATACGAGGCTATGGGGAAGACTACGGAGTCATACCCCTCTCCGACACGATGAAGGAATAAAATGTGTAAGTTGACATTTGAGTGTGAACTTCGGAGCTCTGTGTATAGTGTACTAATTAAATGGTATGTCCCAGTATCCACAGTTCATTAGAAGGAGCATTATACTATTTACTATTGTGCGAGGGATTCTCCCATCGACGTCCACTTTTTTCTCTCCTGACTTGGAGGATTTTCGGTGCGAAACTGCCTCAGGGGTCAACTCATGATATTGTCATTATCAATATTATCATACAATGTTCATCTTTCAACCATGCACTGTTGTCCTCACGAGAGAGAGAGAGAGAGACTGCCTTCCACATTGTACACGTACTTAGCATTTTACTCAAGCTCTCTCCATATAATATCCACCCTTAACACATCATCAATGGTTGCATCTCTTTCTCAACCTACGAAACACCTCAATGATGATGACAAGAGCTCCAACTGGAGATCTTTTTAGTGTCAATATAATGCCTCGTCACTTGGAGAGTCTTGGACGCTTACAACAACTGCAGGCAGTTAGCAATAACCCATTAAATTACCATTCATTGCTTAATTGTATGCTTTTAATTGTAAGCCTATGTAGAGCATAATAAGCTCGTTAGAATTAATATGAATAGCTAATGAATAGGAAATTCTTTCTTCCATCATCTTCAATCTCTCAAGATTATCTCCCTTTAGTTTGATTTCTTGGAATCTCCCCACTACATACTCTCCGCCATGGATCCCTCGCAGTCTATTAGCATGCTCGGAATTCTGGAATAGGACTTATTATTGTCATCTCCATCCCCCCATGTCCTTAAATTATAAGCAAATCTCATCAACTTGTTGTCCCCAATTGTCATGCACCCTGTTGGGACAATGCTACACATCACATGGGGGTAGATAAGCACGTATGCTTAACTCGATCAACATATTGTCATCTCAGGTAGGTCGTTACTCCAATGAATGACAATAATTATGCTCAGCAATCCCGTCAAAAGTCCTAACTGTTGGAAGCCATTCCATCAAAAGTGTTATTTATAACCGTAAAAATAAATCCCAATAATTAAACTGGATTTTGACGGTAAATTAGCATTTCCGTTTGGAACGTTCTATAATTCCTCTGCATGGAGCAAACGTCATAGTAATTACTATTTGAAGCTTTCACCTTTCGTAATAATTGAAATTGGGCGGAGAATTATTTAATGCGTATGTAACCAGAGGGGAATGATATAAGTGTACAAGCGCAACTTCACATATTTATTTCATTATGAATTGTGACACAGTGTAGAAAGAGAGAGAGAGAGAGAAGAGAAAAAATATATAAAAAAATGATACAAGAAAAGAAATCAAATGAAACGGCAGACTTTGATATCTTTGCAAAATCGGGTTTCATTGCTGGTTTATTTGAATTGTAGGATATTGAATGTACAATTAGGGCTGTGAAGAATCTTTGAGAACTTGAACAAAGTTAAAGGAATGGGACAACGAAATTACTTAAGTTAGAATGAGGTTCTCAATCTGTATAATGAGACAATGGACTGTAGAAAGCGATGCCTTTTAGGGTGCAGTTGTGTTTTTAACAGTAAAATCAACTCTGCATCCCGGTAACAGAAGAGTCTCAAGTTTGGTCTGCTTTCCTCCATTTCCTATGAGGAGCGTTCTGTTCTCCGTCGAAAACTTACAATCACATACGCAATAGAGGAAAAACGTTGGGTAAAGGGGGGGGGGAAGGGGTAGGGAGAAACGGATACAAGATAGATGGATGGAAGGAAAAGCTATTGATTTCCAGAGACTGTAAAAGATTTCAATCTAATTCTCTCTGGCTAAACAAATATTGTGAGATGATGAATGCGTTGAATGAATAGATTTCGGAGGGAAATCGAAAAATCCTTAGAGTCCTAGGGAGCCCGTCGTCTCTCTACTCTTTGGGGATAGTCGTACGTGTGCAAAATACCCATTTTACAATAACAGTCTCGTCTCGAGTCACCATAAGTCATAAGTATAGCGGAGGAGAGTAGTTAGTTACCTTAAAGAGTTAATGTACCAGCCACGTCTCAGTCCCTGTACTATAACTATGGGACACATATGCCATGTGAAAATATCCCAGGAGTAAGGCACACTCCTGGAGAGTACAAAGTCACGAGACAGAGGGTTGTATTTTGTATTGCTCAATCTGTAGCGTAGAGAGTGGGAGCAAGTGAGGGAGAGAGAGAGAGAGAGAGAGAGTTAAGAGTATATAATGTCGCCTCTCTCTCTGGGTGAGACATCCCTTGTTGTGTATGTACTCGTGTGATATTCCTATTTATGTGTGTAGACACATGCATAGTAAGTATGTCGTTTACATTTTACATCCTAACCCACGTAATTTCTTTTGCATCTCAAGTGAGTAACTAGGAACACTAAAAGTATTGCCAGGGAAAAGATTTTGAGGAAAGAGAAAAGTCGCTCGCCAAAAGCCACTCCTTTGCCGTATGACATTTACATGTGCGAACACACAGAGAGAGAGAGAGAGAGAGAGAGAGAGAGAGAGCTACTAGCTATACATGAGGAATGGCTTGAGAAAAAGAGAGGAAAGTCTAAAAAAAAACTAGAATGGATGTTTGAGAGAGTGAAGAAGAGAGAGAGAAGAGAGCTTTTCGAACAAAATGGAAGAATATCTGATATCTTTTTTCAATAGAAAACCAATCATAGGAGTATAATGACTTTTTCCCTTGCAAAAATAGATTTATCGTGAGAGGGTATGTACGACACCCTATCACATATCTCTCCTGTCTCCCATCCATCCTATAAAACGTGTCCTTCCCTCTCCTTTTTTTTCAGAAAAAACTAACAACTCACATCTCTGGTCTCTATCTTTCACTCCGTGTACGTGGCCTCAATAGGAACATTACGTACATATTTCTTTTTGTTATTATCGGAACAAGAAAGCATTAGTTTTCCTAACAACAATAATATCAATGAATTTAGACGTATGAACGATTTCATTTTCCCTCCACAGATACCTATGTATGCATGTATCCCTCCACATGAAGGTATGTAGTAGGCATCCGCTCAATCATCTGTATAAATGTATAAGTAATCATATGAAGTGCAGAGATGCAAAATGGAATTACCTCATAATTTTTAGAAATTCATTCAGGATAAATCCCACAAAAACATAAAGTCATTTATGGGTAAAACCCCAAAGGTCATCGAAACTGGTTAGGATTATTGGGTCCAATTGACCTGTGGTAATGACCCTCTCAGTACCGTAAACGCTGCAAAACGGAGTAAGTCCATGGTTCCTGAAACTCTGAAAAATATCCGTAAATTCCCTGTTTTCCAACTTTAACTAATTAATTATAAACAAGGATTGTTGTCATACCTTACTCACAAATGCATCATTTAATCCGCTTTTTAATGTAAAAGGGAATAAATTAATATTTTGCTAAAAACATACACTTTTATTGTTGGACCGGGATTTTTAGTAATTGTGAGACAATTATTACTTCTAAATTCGTAAATTACTGCTCTTGAATTTAGAAATATAATTAATTACTTGTAACTTCCAATTGTTTGGAATGGAAAAGTTTCTAACATCCTCTGTAAAATTGTACAAAATGGACTTAGGTCGTTTTGCACTTGTACCTCTTAATAGCTACATAAGTAATATTTATATTTATTGGTGAGTTAAAAAAATCCCTACCCACGCTATGTACATACATATGTGAGTATCTATATTAATTCTATCTCTCTGGCTCTCCGTACACTGAGCTATCTGTAAGATGTATACTTGCCATGAGGGAAATATGCAGAGAAAGCGTAAACACCTATCTGAATCCTGTAGTAATATTTTGAAAGCTTTATACTGGGAGAAGAATAAGTGAAAAATTTTAGATTCGCCTCTCGAAAATCCCATCATCTTCTCTATCTTTACTCCACATATGTATACTCAACAACTCAACTTTATTTCACATATCAAACTTTGTAAGGCAAAGGGATATCCAAACAGTAGTGGGTTTTTTTTTCTTCTTCCGACGCACTTTACATAACATAACACCAATGTGTTGAGTTGAGCAGTAGTGACAGGAGCATTATCCCCTCATTGATTTGATTTGGTTTCCATCCTCAAAAAACATTGGCATGGACCCTCATCAAAGATGTAAATGCTTCAATCGTGGAACGAAATAATGAATCAAAATAGTTATACGTTATACTACTTATCATACATTACATTCCTTACCAGTTGACAAACTTCGTTCAATTAATTGGGTAGGTGCAAAAAAAAAGGGGGGAAGGTTCAATTTAAAACTCAATGCATAATGTCAACACCCTTTCCTCCAATTTTTTCCCCTGTGTTTATTTTTTGAGTAATCTCACTCAGTGTAGATAATTAAGTCCCTTAAAAATTCAGAGTGGGTAGATTATGTTAATGTTTATGTTCCCTCGGATTTTTTTATTTTATATGCGTCTCTACATTCCCCGATTGCCACACTAAATCATCCATTACTTAGGGGGGGGGGACTTGTGATCCCGTATGTACCTATAGGAGCTGGGTTACATATACGAAAGGAAGTTAAAAAAAATTTCATAGAGGAGCTATTTGTTGGTACAAGGGGGCTTGGGTGCTATGTGAAGAAGAATCTATACAGGGATTATAAATGAATAGAATTGTGTGAAAAATATTTTGTTTGCCGGCAAAACTAATAATATAAAGAATCTGTTTGCTACAATAACAGGGAGATTGATTCTGAATACGTGTTATTTCTATGGCTATCGTTCTGTCACGGCAGACACAGCTGAGGCTGGAGGAAGAAATGTCGAGCATTAAGGGATGATACATTAAGAAAAATATCGAATTCACTGTCTATAACTCCATCAATCATACAAATGTGTCTTTCTTGCCACACTTGTATCATACTAACGAAGAGCACAACACATCAAGGATTTCTTATGTGTCCCTTGTACCGTGCCTTCGACCACAAACCATACTTTCTATATTGGGAAGGTAGGAGACACTTATAAGCACTTTTCCTACCTATCAACTTATTATTATTACAAATATTACACGTGCACTCACAGTCATACAGATACATAGATACGAATACACACTACATTAGTCCCTACCCCAGAAAGGAATATGCTACTTGCAAAGTATACACAACTACATACATACATACATGCTACTACTATATAATAATTCATACAAAAATACTTATAACAATTTATACACTACCTACGGATGCTACCCGTATACTGTACATAGGGCTGTCCAGGGATGCATCTTAGACAGGCTTCCTTTGCTGAAACTACCCAACTGGTCAAAGTCGCACAGGGCCTGAATGTGAGTCTGTGAGTACCTGCTGTATTCACAATTTTTCCCAATGGACTCGAATCATTCTTAAAATTTCAACAATCCTCGAGGTTGTGCATTTACAAGGGAGGAACCCATTGATTCACTCAATTTTTCTGGAGATTTTTAAGGAAATATTATACTCAAGTGCATATGGGCAGGAACAATCGGGATGAAAAACTAGATGGTTTGTGGTATATGACGGCTACTGTCTATATGTAATTATACTTATACGTGGGCATATGTATACTCACATAGTTTTCATCATCTAGTATTTATATGTGGCTAGTAGCTATGCTCCCCTCCCTCACAGTTCCTCGGACGGTTTTGTTGTTGCTCCGAAAGCTCCAGCCATATATACATCCGAACACTTCTACACACGGAAGAGAGACAAGAATGAGGAGAAAAGAACAGAAGAATCACCAGCACCATTTTACAATGATGACAATAAAGATGGCTGTGAACTGAAATGAATCGAAATGAAGTGAACGTGAGCCTTGGAAAAAGTACAAAGTTTAATGGATCAGAATAATGGAGTAAAGTGAAGTGCAACGGGCACACACATAGACACATTGGAACACGGTAAGTGGATAGCTTCAAGTGTCCACCATCTCATCTATTCCATGTATTTATTTACTCCTCAAGAGCTCTGTGTGTGTGGATATGTATGGACCGCCACCAAACATGTGCTTTAACACGGCTGGTTCAATGAGCTGCATCTTTCAATCAATGCCTGGATCTCCTCCCGTCCCTCTCTCTCTCTCTCTCTCACACCATATAGTCTGTGAGTAGTTATATGCATGTACGGAAGCACTCAACGTGAGACATACACCTCCATATTCTTCATGGGGTATGGATTTTGTTATAATTATTATACATAGATATTCCTATATAATTATATCTACATAGGGATATGCCTGTCTGCCTGCCTGCCTGCTCCTAAACTGAATAGCCCTGGTTTTTGGGAAAGTATCTCCGATTTGGAGGTAGTATCTACTTACGCTCCTATTATATCCCCGATGTATTTATGTCAGTCAATCGAACACTACATAAAAGACTGTTTATTTCTAAGTGCTTATGTAAAAGGGAACCGCAGTCGGTTCCATTTCCAGTCCATTCTCTCTTTTTGTATCTCACATAATATTTTTGTGTCCGGCTCAAAATTCCAAACGGGATGGTGTAAACTGATTTGGTTTCAATGAGCACCATCAAAAGTAAATGCTTTGTTAAATTCGCATCTTGCAGTAGCTACTATAGATATGTGCTAGTATCTACTTGTGCTCACATTATTCCTAGCCCCTCCATTCTATTCATAATACTTTTCTTACAGTAGTGTTAAAAGTTATGTGATGGAGTAGAAGCGACTCCCATTGGGAGGATTTACTCTCCATAGCCATAAGGTCTCTCACATCCTTATTTATGTATCTCTCCGGCTCTAAGTCAATCTCATATTTATCCTATTTAAGGGGTTGTGTCTTTTAGCAAGGGAAATAAATGCTCATGGTCAAGATGAGAGAGGGAAGAATCAAGTGTGTAGGAAATGATAATTTTAGAACAGGGTAAAGTCTGGGAATAAGCTCCATATAAAGGTTTCACATTAGTTATATGAGGAGAAGGAAATCCAATGACGTTGAGGCTATCATTAATTTATCAAACAAACAGTCTGAAAAGAAATCATGATTGTAACAACGTAAAGAATGATTTAGTGAAACGCCTATTTTGTCAAAGAAAAAAGTCAAGCCCATCTTTTATATCCGAGAGAAGAAGAGAGATTAGCGGGAATGGTTCCAGCAGCATTCGTCTATAAATAATGAGTCCGTATTTTCAGGAGCAACTTGCGTACTGTAGATACTTAACATCTCAACGAGTCCGTAGTAGAGGCCTCCGAGAATGGGAGCTACATATATAGGGAAGGAAAGGGTCCATGCACTACATAATGATTGTTTTACAATGAGTAACTGCGACTGGGACACAGGTATTACAAGAGTCAATGTACAGGGATAATATAATTGATATGTACTCCCTCAAGAAATCCAGGGGAATGGAGAGAGAGAGAAAAAAAGACTTAAGATGACTGGAACATAAAAAGTACACAAGTACGTGTATAATTTTACTAAAAGAGGCAACTCCATTCCTATGGACATCATACATATGTTTATATCTCTGAGTCATATAATAGGACAAGGCTATACTCAATATATGTAGGGATAGATACGCATAAGTACAGACAATGTGAAAGTATTTTTTTCCAAGTGTCCATCGAACCGACAAGCTTAAAAGCTGTCCCAGCCTGCGTGGCGTCGTTTTCAGGGGTCACCTGAGGAATTTGACCCTTTGTTTAAGACCCCTTTGTCATTTTATTGAATCCCTTCGGGGGTCTCTCACATCACTTGAGACTTTGAGTCACTTTCGTATGTGCGGGTATGTCCGGAGACTGAGAAGGACCCAAGTTGTCATATATGTACATACACAGGGAGGACGGACGTATACTTACATGTAGCCTATGCACAAGTGTCCTGACTTTGTTACATGAGAAAGGCTAAGTACAAGCGACAGTTGTATGTGTGTGCGAGGTCGCCCCGGCCTTCTCTCCTCTAAACCTCTGGAGCTTTTTTTGTAATTATGGATATGTATATCCAGTGCTGTTTAAATCTCCACAGACACACACACACACACACACACACAAAGATATAATAATATTACCTTGTTGGGGTTTTAGAACTTTTCCTTAGGATTTCCTCTTGAAACCATCCTTGTTGTCGTCATCCTATTTGGGATTCCGTTGTGGACTCAAGCACTAGTTTTGTGTGCTTCGCAGTTAGCTGGAACAGTAACTTCAACTATTATATACATTCTATTTTTTTTTGTTTCGATAGTTTAACTTTACTATGCCCACAAGCACAGTGAGAAGTCTCACCTCTCCGTCCCTTTCAAATCTGCCGATAGCTTTTCAACTTAAACCTCTCTAGCAAACTGATTATCATTCTGTGAGCATAATGTAAAATAATACACGTTCATTGCTCACATAATGTATTCTAATAGGAGTAGTACACTTTCATTATGTAGTTTCATTGTGAGGTACTCCTGCACTCCTGCCTCAGCCCTGTATCTCTATGTACATATGCACATGTGTCTTATCAAACTAAAACATTTTCTGCTCCGCTACCCTTTGACTGTTTACACGTTGTCATATTTTTCTCTGTAGCAAATATCTTGTCATAAACAATGGACCCTTTGTACATCATATCATGTTTAACCTCCTTCCCGTTACTTTAGTTTAGCGGGGACTCCAGGTGGTAATTATCCTATGATCCTTTCCTGAGCGTTCTTCGTGCGTAATAATTATTATAAACGACCAGGTATGACCTACTAATTTAGAAGACAATTATTAGCCCCTCTCTCGAGAATATGACTGTGTAAAGGATTATTTAGCAAAGCTTCAATAACTAACAGAGGAGGCATGCCATTGTCATTACCACGGTGCTGAGACAGATAATAGGGAAACGGGATTTGGTCCCAGCTCTTATGAATAACTAAATTATTTGTGCACTCAAAAGATTTTGAGTTTCAAGAAGAATTCCTGTAGATAGCTTCTGTAGCATTTAGAATTATATCGTAGTGGGGATTTTTTTTGTCGTTAAGGGATATATAAAAATTTATTAATTACCTGTCGGTAATAATTAATGGGATTATAAATCTATTGTAGAGTAGATAGTGTGTTTTTTTTTCTAATGTGTTTTGGTGGAGGATTTGAAATGGTATTGAAATAATTGGTGTGAGTCTTATTTGAACGGTATGAGATCAGTTTCCGGCATGAAAAAAAAATATTGATAGTCATGAGGGTACACAACCAGCGTGATATTTACGTAGGAAACCTTCCCAAGCCGAAGGTATATAGGACTTCCTAAAAGGTAATCCTAGCAGGAAGGAATTCAGTTTAGTGGAATGAGTGATGATGAAAGCTGAGGAGCACTAAAACTATCCAAAAGTGAATGAATGAATTTTTGGAATGCAGTTTGTAGTAATGTAGTTAAAGGCAGTGTTTTCAAAAGACTCGTGGGAGAATGCATTTTTACAAGTTTCACATTCTCAATCAGCCAGACATACACTTGATGCACTTGTGTTGAGTTTCGATGGAATTCCATACTAAGAAAAGCAATTGAAGTCCCTCCTGCTCACTTATATTCAATTCACAGCCAGAGACAGAGTGGGCTCCTAAGTGGTCAAGTATTGCCATCATTGCCAACCCACGTGTGGCTTCACAGACCCCGCCGCATATTACATTTGTACAGTCATATATACGCACGCACTTTCCTTTACTTGAGAACAACAAATTGTTGATGGTATCTTAATCCTATGTATAACAACACATCACGGGTTCCCTTCCTTTTCGTGGAATTTTTCAGGAACTTCTCAGCTTCCAGGGGTTACAGTTACATACATTCGTATGTTCAAACGTATGTATTTATTATCCTCGGACAATGGTAGTGCAAACCAGGGTTTTCTTTTAGTCATTTTGTCTCACTTTCTTTTTATTTTTCCTCCATTATTTTTCTAACAGCTAGCCCTTTGACGCCCCTCTTGAATTATTCCAACTGAAGGAATGTAAACAGCTTTTAAAAATTACTCCAGAATTAATGCAAATTACTGAATTAAAAATTGTTACTACTATTAATTAGCCCACACTAGTATACGTATTCTCTCACTGTTCCAGTTAATTATTATACGAGACACATTTTACATCATCAATAAAAAAAATCAGAGCATTTTTCTTGGGAATAATAATAATTTATTATTATTATTGTGGATCGGATTTGTAAAGGGGCTGTGATTGCAGGAAGCATAAATGGGTAGAAGGTTGAAGCTCCTGGACACGTGACTGCATTAAAATATCATAGGACTCTGGCGTCTCTGGCATGCAAGGAGCAACAATGGTCAAAGATATTATCCAACGTTACAAATTAGTTGGAAGAGGTACCTGATAGGTAACCGTTGTTGGAGTTGCAAGGCGCATCGGAGTAAGTAGATACATACATAAAAAAGGTGGATTCAAACTTGGCGCAAAATCCAGCTGGAGACGCTCGGTCTGGCAGAGTCACAGGGAAGATTCCAGAGATTCTTGTCACGGACGGCTCTCTCACGTAAGTATTTCGGCATGGAAGAGGGAAGATAGTAAAGTTACCGTATAGCAAGAGATAGAGTGAGAGTGAGTGAGTGAGTGAGAGAGAGAGAGAGAGAGAGAGAGAGAGAGAGAGAGAGAGAGAGAGAGAGAGAGAGAGAGAGAGAGAGAGAGCCGAGATTTGTGTAGAGAAAAGGGCCCTGAACCGTATGCTACATATTATAGGAAGGACTAGAGGAGTACTTAGGATCATATAGGTTTTGCCTAGTTAGCCAGTGTAACTGGTGGATTTGAAGATGTTCACTCAGTGTTCTCACACCCCTGTTGTGAAACATTTCGGTTTATCCCTGTACAGATAAGAATCACAATCGGGGAGGACAATACAGGGCAAACCATTTACACGACATTTTTGGACCCCTCAAAGACACCTCTTGAAACACCTGTTGCGATAGCCCAGCACGAATTCCATTCCTATAATTTAGATGCCCTCAACTTTTCCCTCTCTCCCTATATAGGCTATCATGATGCTCCATGTGTATTTATTTACTCCTCGGCACAGTGGTATATATAGGCCATATGTATCCGCATGGGGAGGGTCGGAGCGGGCAGGGTATCCTTCCCTCCTTCCCTTCCTTCTCATTCCAACCAGTTGTCTATAGAACCTTAAACATTGTCCTTCTGTCAATATCAGGGTTTGTTCGACTTAAATACTTTTACCTGCCACAGCCATACACTTACTAGCCCTATGACAGAACTCTCCAAGATATTAGTCCTGAATGTATTATTTCTTCTCATTCATGAAATACACCCTGAGCGGATTCCCTCCAAGAAGCAGATTCCAAAGAATACCCTTTTTACTCCACATCATTAGTGCCACTAATTCTCTACGCACTAAATATTATCCTTTAACATTCTCTCTCTCTCTCTCTCTCTCTCCCTCTCTCCCTCCCTCTAAACAAAATAAAAATTCTAAATAGCTTATTTTCCACGGATTTATAAGCTCCTCAGAAGTACAATGCACCTTTCCTAACTCCAACTGTACCCAAGACTACTGTACTATTTAATATATGCGTTCAGATGCATATACTATCAATTCAATATCAATGTCATTTATAACCACACACCCCTACAATGCTCACCAGTTGCTAACAGTACCTCTCACAAGTCAAAATATCACACATACTTGTTCTGATTTCTCAGATTGATTTTTTAAAAAATATTTTGGATGCACTCAGGTGATGCTAAGATTTGTATTGGGCTTCTGTGTATGAGTACAGTAGTCATTGGCATTTACTGTTTACGTGACTGCTATGAGATGACGTTTGGTCCTCTGAGACTCACTAGATAGGCTCAGTGGCAAAAATATGTATTTAGAATTCCGATGGACGGATAGGATTGTTATAAATTCCAAGATCAAGAAATAATCGTAGCAATCTGTAAAAATCAAATGAGGAGAGAAGCTACTACTGAATGGGTAATAGTAATTTTTGAAGGATGGGGATAATGGTGAGAAGGAAGGGAAATGCCTGAGGAATGTTCTACCTTGGAGTCTACTAGTCTAGTTTTAAAATTTATTATGAATGTCCAGCGTTTTCTTTTGTGTGATTTAAGATCCATAACCTGTTATGCTGATTTCCTGTTCTTTTCAATGTTTCCTGGAATAAAAGAAATAGTTTTTCGGGAGGAAACTCACTGTACACTGTACATATGGACATTGGGACGAGAGAGTAAGGTTGTTCGTATTGGTTTCCCTTTAGTACATAGGCCCTGCTTAGCCATTATTCTGTGTCCAGAGAGAGAGAGAGAGAGAGAGAGAGACTGTGGAAGGGATACAAGGCAGGAGTATACATATAATTATACATATATGTAGGTTTGTGAGTAAATCTACGCTAAGGTCCATTGAATGAGCTTTTCAAGGCTTTTGTGAGCCATCAATGTATTTCACATAAAACTATTTTTCTGTGGACAATGGTCCGCACAAAAGAATCATATTGCCAATGTCCATCAAGTCAGTTCGTTTCGTCTTCGTCCGCTTCATTCAGATGACTTTCATTCATTTACTCCAAACTGGCACTTATTTAGCTTCTCATTCATAGTTACACTGGAGAGACATGGAGGGGCAAGTCCAGTCCGACCGAGAGCCAAGTGGTCAAAAGAAATAACCATTGGAGGAGGTATGGGTGCACCTGTGACCAGGTGTTGTGTTTTCCTTGTCTTCCTTCTTTTTGACAGTCAGGGTGGCCTTTTACATTTCAATGAGTTCCTCTCAAGAGAGAAAAAAAAATATCTTCACATTTTCTCCACCATTTATATTCCCCGAATAAAATTATACATTCAAGTCCATACCCCTCTGCTAATTGCTTGCTCAATGAACATTTTTATTGCTAACTTTAAAAATTATCGTACATTTTATGAGCTATTTTGAATAATCTCTGAGACATCAAAAGGGAAATCATTTTCAATAATTAATATTATTCTTGAGCTGTAATAATTACTATTACTTTTCATACATACATACATACATACATAATTACATACAGAGCTCCTCTCACCATAAAAATAGCCCCTCACAATTGAAGGATTTCCTTAATCATGCCAATGCATTTAAAATCATGTCAAGACATTATTGTCCCATAGTCAATTATGATTCTCTTGGAAAATTGTTTTCAGTTTCACTTAACCGAGTCTTTATATTTTATTATGATTTTTTTGAAGTTAGTAAATTGAAATCCTTTTTTAATTAAGATTCTTACAAATAGCACCGTAAGAGTGGACTTAATGGACGTGTAGGGTATTCAAGTAAAAATAAAGCTTTTAAAGATCCTCACGAAGGCAAGCCATTGGCTCGGACAAAAAGGAGCCGGTGGTGTTGAAATAATTACCACGTAAACAACCTTGTATGATTCTTATCACCAGTAGTAGTCGTAGTAGTAGTAGTAGCATTACCATATTTACTCTTTCAGAGAATTGATATCTCCCTCTCATTAGGAGATCCTGTGCATCACTTAAGTATTTAATAATCGAAGGGGCTGTTTAATTCCATGTCTTGTTTCCCATTCAGTCCTACATAGACTGAGTAGGACCTGTGAATAATGTTGTGCATATCAATAGGGCCCCATGAATCAGCTCCCAAAGTCTTAAAAATACCACGGACTTACAACTTACAGCACATAAATGGATATACGCTGCTGGTATTTAAAATCCCTCTGATGACACAGCAGTAACTTCATAAATAAATAATCTGATATGTATGTCAGGAGAGAAGGAGCAGGGGGAAAAAACAGATAATTATATGTTGGTTACGGCAGGTAATTTGAAAACTGAAAATAGTCAGTATCGCTGTCACATGGGAAATAATGAGGCGAGAGATCTGTAATTATTATGAAGACACACCTTGCATAAAATTGTGCACATGCCTATAGTAGTGATGGTAGAATTGCATGGGTAGAAAACAGGAGTGGAAATTCAAAAAAAAAAAAGAAAAAAGAAAAAAGTTTCAGTAACTTTTAATTGCCTGGTCATGATTCTTCCCTTAATTTGGCATTTTTCCGGTAGATTGATTTCCCTCAGCCGTAGTAGTCCTGCCGACTCTGGGAGTTTACTGTGGAAATGGTAAAAATTGATGGTGGAGACTGTGGAATGAGCTGAGGATCTATTGGAAGTCCCATTGTAGGATTGGGAGTTAAAAACAAGAGAGATGTAGATGATGAGAGCTGAGCATTAGGGATGAATTGGAGTCAGAGAAGTGAACACGACAGGAGCTAGTTAACGCTCGAATGGAAGAAAAATGAGAGTTAATTGAAACGCCATTAATCACTTGTGCACGAAATCCAAAGGGAATTCAACGTTTAGATTTCCTACACGATGCTAAATATGCATTATCATTTCATCACTTGTTTCACAAAAAAGTTTGATCTCATCACTGATAATGTAGAATAGGACAGGCGGTAATTAACAATTTCAATTATGACACTTTACCTCCACCTGAATACCACTTCTATGCTACTCCCGTCCCCTACCCGTCATGTAAACATATTAGTCGTGAAAAAGTTTCGAGTCCAACCTCATCCCCTATTACAATAATAATTCAATGTGAACGTCTCTCTGAGTCTGAACAAGTATAGTAACACCTTTCAATAGTCCCAAAGACAGAGATAAGTATATACATATATACGTAGATATATCTACTCCTTTGATAATTATTACAGTCAAGTTTTCCTCAAGTCATATCCATGTCCCTCTTTATTCCACAACCAATGAGAACCCTTAATTAATAACGTCAAGACTATGTGCCAGTACTCCCAACTTCTCCTGAGTATAATAATTCCATCTACTAAGAACATCTCTGTATACAATTTATTTACACTCCTGCTATGTACACCCAAGCTCACACTTTTTATTTCCGAGCATCAAAATCAGTTGCGAATATTTTCTAACTATATTCCCACAAAAGGCTTGTTTTTTGACTAAGCATGTATCATTATTATGCTCTGCCTTCCTTTGATTTTACGGAGAAAAATTCTTATTTTCGTTAAAATGTTCCTCAATGAAATGTTTGTTCATTTGTGGTTTTGCTAACAGGATTAAAATGAACTTGTAACTTTAAGAATAATTATTATTATTGGGCTCTACTGAAATTTCTGAAATTGTTCCCAGACCTCAAAAAGCATGGGGTTTGGGTTCTGACTCGGGATCCAAATTTTTGAGATAGATACGCTGGAGCAGTATTCCCATGTGAGCAAGTGTGAGTGGAGATTTGCTAGATAGTTGATGCTCGTTGAAAGGCCAAGTGAATGAATTGAGGGAAGGAAGAAGAGACAGGAGAATTTCCAACATGACATCAATGTTCGCTTGGAGTTATTCACACTCATCAATCTGCGTTGATAACATTGTGACGGAGATGAGTTCACAAAGAGGACTTTGTGGACGTACGTAATAATAATTATTGGCCTATTGGTCAGCCTCTGTATGCCTGGCATGGTGTGGAGAAAGACATGAACGGTGAACGGTCAATGTATATATGGGCTTCTCCCTGATTACGGATAAAGTATTGGGAGGATGGAGGAGTCAAGTCTTCCCTCGACTCTGTCTCTAGTACATACTGTAGGACATGAGGACGCTATATACATACGTACATACACTGCGGAGTTTTGTGTTACTTGCCTTGTAGAAACATCCAATCCACCCTTCCGTATTGTTTTGTTTTGTTAGCGAAAAGAGAAGAGACGGGAATTTTCTCATAGTCATCTAATTGCTATCGAAAAACTCGACTTTTTCAACTGAGTCCTTTCAATAGTTTGACTCATCGTATCAACCAAGTCAACGCAGATGAATTCAGTGGCTTGCAGGTTATTGTACACTAGTAGTATTCAGGTTGCATGTATTAAGGTTATCACTATTCTTTGGGCAGAGATTGCATATAATTACATGTAAATGTCTCCACTTCCTCATATAATGCATCTTCCCAAAGCCCAAGTCTCACGCAAGGCTCGTCATTGAAATGCATGCGTATAGATATGTATCTACATACCTACATGCTGTACCGTATATAGATCTAAACACCCCCTTTTAATTGCAAGAACCTTCCCTGTAAAAACCCAGAACGTATGTATATCTATATAAATTATATATATGCAGAATATATCTATATGCATGTATGTAGATGCATATATGTAAAATATGTATCTGTAAAATATTCACCCTGAAAATCATTTGAGGGCACAATTACGTCCGGACTGAGGAAACAATTGAGGACTTGGATGTGTAAATGTACATACATGTACATACATACAATTCTAAATTGAGGACATTGGAAATGAGGGATTTCTATCAAATAAGTAAACACTTGCTGAGGAGTTGGAGGCTGTAGGTGCTCCTGTCTATATGTGTTACAGTCCCCAATACGGGGATACACACAACACTGGGAGGAGAAGAAAAGGAGATGGGAATTGAAAAGGCAAAAGCTAATTCAAGGAGCTTTGTCGTTATAGATTTGCTGTATTGTTCTACACGAATTGAATACCATTTTCAAACTAAGGGTCCATTCTTCCTCATACTGTAGGTCACAATTCATCCATGCCTTCATCTCCATCTCTATTTAGCTCGGACGGAGGGAATTCGTTTACACTTCTCTCTCCTGCTCCTCATGTACAGTCTAGATACTATACATATGTACGGGCGGGAGTGAGTGCTGAGAGCCTTATTTTTCACACTAGATTTCCCGTCTTCCAATCTCTCAACTTATACTTCCACCAACTAAAGTCATTTGTTCTTGCGCCAATTTCATTTGATCCCACTGTCTGACGCCTCCTCCAGTCTTACTTTTACCCCTACATACGCAGAGTATTTATGGTATCTATCTTAAAGTCCGAAACTGTAATAATCACTATTTACGCTGACAAAATTCATTCAACTTATTGTCCCCTTTTGTAAACTATATTAGTCCTCCTCCTGATGTTTGGGAATCCTAACTTTGGTTATATTTTAGGATCGTAATGTATTACAGTAAAATTTACAAAACTAGTTGTATTTGTAATAATTATATTATAGATTGTAAAAGTGTGTAATTAAACGCTCAATTCAATCCTATGTAGCAAGGACCAGGGAAGTAATAAATCAGGAAAGTAACACACTTGTTAGGAAATAGAACACAATGACGTCTGGTGAAGTTGAGAGAGAGAGAGACTTAGGAAGGAAAGGAACGGTGGGAATATAAAGAGATTAGAAATGATGGTAGTGTAATTATTTGTAATTTGCATCATATGTAAAAATCATTAAGAAAAAAAACATTCGAGGCTCTTAATATTCAGAATAATGGGAAGTTTTGTCCCAATAGTGTGGATGCTGACGTGTGGAAACCATGCCTTAGTCAAGTACTTGAGAGTCGGGAGTAAAAGTAGGTAAAGCCGATGAAATTAACACTTGTGGTGATAATGTGGGAGTGAGTTGCTCCTACTAGCTAATGACTGGGATATTGGCCGTAAGAAATAAAATTAGTCAGTCAGAACAAATGAGAGGTGGTTAAGTGACGTGGTTTTGGAGGAAGCATAGATAGCTTTTTCTATCCCTGTGTAGGAAATGGTTTATATAGCACTCTGTCGGAGCTGGGCTGGCTGGCATTAGGTAACTGTATTGTCGGTGTGTGATGATGGTGGAAACTATCCAAGGGATAGATATTAGTAGTAGGAGTGGGAGCAGTTGTTGGGCTTTTATCCACTAGCCAAATGTGTATATGTATGTACGGGGCTGGTGATGAGAAGATCACAACACGTGATTTCATGCTCATCAATGTGCAACCAGATGGGATAATTATGTTGTCAGTAACGGTGAATTTCACGCGTCTCAAATTACGTTTTCTCAATCTCCCAAATTTTTCACAATCTCTTCATTTACTGGCAACATTGATGCTCCCTATGCTCAGGACATGATGAGAATGACGAGACAACTCCATGTTTTTGAATTCCCCTGGGTTTTCACAAGATGATAACGCTCAAGAACAATTCAGCATAGTACGAGTCCAGGGAGAGACGAAGATATGGTGGAGGACTGTAGTTCATAATGGAACTCATCCATGGAACATCCCCGATAAGAAAATACATTGTAATTGCTGGTTCTCAGCACTTGCATAGATATATAAAACAATGCAATTAACTTCTCCCTCACTGGAAGGAAATAGAGAGGAATAGTACCGAAGAGGGGAAAAAACAAAACTCACACATTCTTTGAAGCCACACTCCAACCTTTTGCCTTTTTACTAAAATAATCTCATCAATAGTTTTTTTTCTCCGAGACTCAAGTCATGCCTTGTACACGAGCAGTTAGGAGTAATTCTATCCACTTGGGAACACATACAACGTAAGATAACCTGAAACTTATTTGTTATTCAGTTTTTCACGTATATGTATGTATCTCCATACAAGCTCCAGCTTATGGCCGTGTCATGTAATGGAACGCAGGCGATTTCTTTTTTTCTTCTCTTCTTCCCTTCTCTCTCTCTCTCTCTCTCTCTCTCTCTCTCTCTCTCTCTCTCTCTCTCTCTCTCTCTCTCTCTCTCTCTCTCTCTCTCTACTGTATATAGCATCCTCACCACAATTCTCCAATGTACAAAATGATGGTCTGCTGGGTGACGAAGCATTTTGTTTCTATTTTACTGTTTTTTTATTCGTCATTTCATCACCGGCTACCGAGCTTGAACGTTTGTACGTGTGTTGCTTCCTACAGCTATTTTCTTGAGTAGGACCTCTCCTATTGTATTTCTACAACTCCTATTGTTGGAGGAAAGTCAAGAATTGGATTTGTGTGGAGCATATGTGACGGAGCATCTCCTCTGATTGCTTTGCTTTTCCCTCACAGAGACCTGTGAATTATGTTGTTTCCCTCGGATTTAGCCTTCAATTTGACTAACAACACCCCGGACCTTTGACCCCGGCCTCGTAATTGGAATTAGTTCAATTTCGAGAGAGAGAATTCTGAGAGAGAAAATTCTGAGAGAGGAAATTCTGAGAGAATTATTATAATTTTCAAAATTCTTTCCTTTGAGAATCCCTTCAATTTGATTACTTGATTGTACTTTTAATTCATTTTGGGAGGAATATATTGGATCGTTATCGCTACTATAGGACTGCATTATGTCCGCTAAATTTTTTTTAAGCACTTACCAATTTAGCAAGGGATAATATGTGAAGTTAATGAAGGCATAATAGTCGTTGCTTGAGGTCCGTACCTTTTCTGTGGACTATGAGTAAGCAAAACCAATACGAGGTTTTATTACATGATTCCTGCGGTGCATGTGTGCGGAGACGAGATGAGACAGACAAAATAATATTGTATCAAAGGAGTCCAACAGTGGGTTCCCTGAAAAGAGCACAACATTGCCCTATTTTTGGTATCAGAGTTTTGTAACCAGACTCAAAAGGAGTAGAAAGAGCTCGACAGTGCACAGAGCAAGTCAATGTGGAGGTAATGCATGGGTGAAGTAAATACAGAGAATTAAATTGAATTTAAGAAAATAGTACGAGTTAAACTCAATGAAAGAGTCCGCTGAGATATACCAAATGCTGCGCCTTTTCATCCTTGATTGATTTCAAATGTGTGGAGCCTTTTCAAGCAAATTGTGGATTTAAAAAAAAATAAAAACAACTGATGAGACTACAACCACAAGACAGTAGTTAAGAATAATGGGGATGTGAGATGGCGTGTAACCTTATACTTGCACTATTCCTGTGTGTGTGTGTGTGTGTGTCTGTTGTGGATGTGTGGATGTTGTTGTGTACTATTCGTATAAAGAGCTTTGCGGGGTTGTATTATGAAAGCTCATAGGCTAGAATAGATATATAGTTAGATATATAGATAGTTTGGTGCCACAAAACAGCTCGTGTGGTACCTACCAATGATAACTGCTGAGGTGTATTAGCGTACCACCTTTTCCATTGAATTTCTCCATTTCGGGGTTTAATTTCCTGTTTTCTTTGAAAGGATGATGAGACGACGATTCAATACAAGTTGAAAACATAATACACATAATAATGTGTGCCATTCTGTTCTCATCATTGACCACCTTTCACCATCTCCGATGACTTCATTGTTATTTCCTCTTCATCCATACAAACACTAGAGACTAGTTTTTCAATTATTAACCCCTTCTCTCCTCCGATCTAACCGTTCCTATTCAATCCCAATGATCTTCTCGGAAACTCAAACCAATGTCTAGGACCTAGACTCTAGAGGTGCATCTCTTATGTATTGTCCCCCCATGCACAGATTCCAGTAATACAGTAAACTTACAGAATGTACCATTTGCACAGCCTACAAAGTAAGGACCCTCAAATTGTCTCTAGATAATTTTTTTTACCCCACTCACTTATGAAAATGTCATGTCTCACTGACCTGAAATGCATGAAAAGTCTTCCCATATCCGCTGAACAGAACCCCAGTTCGTGAAGACACTTGTAGTAAGTCCCTAATTACTATCTCCCAGGAAACGGAACGATAATTTGAACCTTCCCAATGACACCCTTCCATATACTCCAAGAACATGAGTTAATTAGGCAGATACGAAAAGTAGAACTAATTTGTTTCAGGAGATTGAGTTTAATAAAAAAATTAGGTACTTGTCAAAAATTGAGACTTATGGAGACCTTTGAACTTTGCTGACCTCACCATTTGGATTTGTATCTACTGTCGGAATCGGGCTGTAAATTTATAAGTTATAATAATAAATAAGGGCTATAGCAAATTTATATGGATATATAGTTTATAGGAGTTGCTCTTAGTTTGAATAAATTTAGTTTTTATTTACAAATTGTTTCAAGTGTTAAAGAGACAAGAGACGAGAACTTTCTTGAGGATGCGGGAAATTGCTTGCATTCAAAATTGCTAAGAAGATTCAGGAATATTTTGGCCAAAAAAGAAATTAGGATGACATGGGAGGTATTTTCTGAAATTGATATTCCCGGAGGAAGGGATCTCGCTGACAGAATGGGAAGGTTAGAAGGTTTGGATTGAGACAGGAAGGTTTAATGTGTGTAGTCAAGTACTAGGGAAAAATTAAGTTTTGTAGACGTAAAAAGGGAGCTAGGCGAGCCAAAGACTTTAACATGTCCGTGTCTGAGAGGGATATTAAAGGTGGATAGATAAGATATTTCCAAGTTGTCAAGATGAGGATGCCGACGGGATTAATAAATATGAGAAGAAGCCAATAATACAATGTTGTGTAGTGATATTATCCATTTATAAATGCATCATAGACGTCCACAGAGGTACTACTAAGGCTGGCCTGGTTGATTTTTTGATGAAACTACATATACACCCCAGCTCGAGAGAGAGAGAGAGAGAGAGAGAGAGACATGATAGGTGGTCTTCTCAGACAGTTACATTATCCATTTTCATGTCTTCAATATCATCCATGCTATTACCATAATGCTATTATATGACCACATATTAAACCATGAGAATAATGTAACTCTTGACGTTCCATGATTCATTTATCTGTCTCACAATAAATTGTACACACGATAGATGTATCGTCGACAAGGAAATATATCCTTGTGTTCCCTTTCCTCCGACCATTCATTTTACCTCGTCTCTCCATAAGCTCGGATCATATCATATGTGCCAGGATCCATCAGTAATCACTTGTATTTGCGGCGTACACTTCTCATTACACGCGTCCATATTTATTACCCTGTATGCTCTCGCTCCATATGTGTAGACTTTTCAGAGTGCTCTTTAGATCCAGCTCATCATTCTTGTATTTGCTCAAGCGCTACGGAGGATATTGTACATAATATGCAAAAACAGGTATGCAGACAGAGAGAGAGAGAGAGAGAGAGAGAGAGATCTCCTTAAAAATATGTACACATACATCTCAGCCTGTCACAGGGTTCAGCTTTCTCTATGATCGATTCTATTGCCATCATTTCATCGCTAATATGTAGCCCTAATAGAAACATACCCCTGACATGCCATACATTGGTAATAAAACTTTTGTCCTGTCACTTCCCTCAACCATAAGGGAACAGAATGTTAACAAATTACACCGCATTTAGCATCCACGCCAAATTGGAAATTAATTTACTAAAATACGCTAAATGAACACATGTGTCCTCAGGAATATTGTTAACACCGGGAAAATAATTACTCCTTGTGACGAGTGAGCTTGTTTTTTCCTCCATTGGAATCAATTACAACTCAAGTGCCAACGCAAGGAATCCCAATGGAGCACAGAAAGGCCGAGAGAATGGTCTTATTAAAAAGAAGCCTGAAAACCTTCTTTAACTAAATGCTCGAGTAAGGTAGAGCCATAAAAGGGGAAAACACTATGATTCCATATGGTATATATCCCTGTAGTTACATCCGGACCGAAAGTATTCTAAAATTTAATGGCAAGACAATATCGTAAATTATTTTCGCACCTGTACCGTCAGCCAGGACAACGCTATGCACATCCAATAGGCTTGTACACTTACAAAATGAAACAACACCAACACATAAGTTACACCACTCATGCTTATCAACTTGTACAAACCGACAAACATATTACTGTTCCGTTTGAGAAGAGACAAGAAAAAAAAAACAACCAGAAAATATAAACTAAAATTCAAAGCATCCCTGCCAAACTTGGTCTAACTGGAAATGACTGCAAAAAGGAATTCTTTTTGAGTCAAAGAAAATAAAAATGGTGGCTGAGGTTCCAAGGAACAAATTCTTTGCACTTGCATTTAAAAATCAAATAAGCCATCTCATCTTTTCAAAAGTGGTATCTTCCACTAGTAGTCATGGTTTGGAATACATGATGTAATATTCATGGGTGTGAGGAGTATGCAAAGTAGCTCCATTTACATGCGTGAGCACCGGTTGGTAATAATTTTTATTTGTTTGAACAACCAACTCTTAACTATAGGAAATAAAGAATAAACTCATAGTTTTTTTTTCATCCCTCTATAGTATGTAGTATCTTCAGTGTGCGGAGCAACTTTGCGGGCAGTATTCTCAAAGTTACTGAAAATCCGATATGTGTATCTATCTAGATATACAGATAGGCTGAGAAGTGTTGCCTGAATTTGAGGCCCAACTGTAGAGTTCCTTAAGAGTAGTAAGCCATAGATACATACATAGTCTCAAATATTTATGCAGAGATATATGAGACTGGTTGGAGCGTGGTCATAATTTCAGGTTCTGTTGTCACGAGGACTCTGGACGTTAGCCCTTCCTTTCCAGTTCACCTGAGCATAACAAGCCTCCGTATGCACATGTGTGTGGGACATAGGAGCCTCTGTACGAAAATAAAAGTGACCCATAGTTTGACCACTGCCGTCACCTGAAATAAAGGTGAGCACAACAGGGAAACGCTCTCGCATTATTTACTGCCTTTGTGTCTGATTGGGTCTATTGTCCCAAAATATTCTTATCCCCTCGGACGCAAATTTTTATTTAAAATTGGTAGGATTTTAATAAATTTTGGGATACAATACCCTGACATTTTAATTATACATTTGGACAAAATAGTCATAGTTGGTGTCGGTGAGGGACTAATAAATGAATGATTATATGTGAAAACAAGGAGCAAAGGTGTGACATTCTTTTCAATTTTGGAAATTTTCCCTATTTCATCCTAAATTTTATGCATGAGCAAGTTCAAAGGCTTTTCACAGCCTGGGCTCACAGGGAGTTGTTCTGTGGCTATTGAATTTTAATACTGTGAATAACATAAGCGTTCTCCTACTTATTATACACACCATTCCTCATATTTTGTTACTATTGTTATTTAGTAAGGATCCCTGGACACATTCGGACAATAATAATTCTGAGGGAACAAACCAGTGTAATAAATTGTACTGTTCTTAATTGTTCCGAGCCTATTCAATGAGTAAATAAGGCTTCGGGACGAGAGGCCAATTGTCAAGTGTGAAAGAATCGAATGGTAATATTAAGTAGCACACTTCTATTCAAGGGAATAAGTACAGGAGGGGAAATAAGAAGAGTATGCCGTAAAATTATGACAATTATGGTGAATCTTCAAGACGTTTTCTAGAGTGATAAATTCGAGATGGGTGAGTACTTGACCGGATGGAAATGTGATGATAGGAGGAAGACAGAGAGAGAGAGAGAGAGAGAGAGAGAGAGAGAGAGAGAGAGCGGGTAAGAAGTAATACGTTGGCAACATGGCTCAAATATATTAGCTTAAGTCTCATAGACTGATGTACATCTGTACCTACTTTCTGGCCCACATGCATACACAGGTAAAGAATGGCTCAGGTGCAATAAAGTCATTGGGTAAAATTGAAGGCTACTTGTAGTGAGCAATAAAAGAGAATAACTCAGAACAAATTGTTATGTTATTTGTTCCCTTATTCCATCCGCCTGTCATAAAAGACACAAGGTAGGCCCTTATTATTACTTTTTCTTCTCGTCTTTTCATTCTTGAACATTGTAAGGTGCACACACGAGCAGACGACAGAAACACATATTATTAGTCAGAGTAAGGAGTCCAGCCCTTGGAAACCATAAGATACCTTCTCAAGACATTTATATATATTTTTTTCCCCCACTGTTTAAATGCATATCATTTTCATTACCTTCTCCTTGACGGCCGAGTGTATGTACTCCCCATGCTTCCCTTCCGCACAACAATAACACAGTCACACAGGAAATGATACATTCCGTATGTGGTGAAACAAGACGTAAAAACTCGGCGTTTATGCCTCCTCTCTGCCCCGATCCATGCTCAAGAACTTCTGAGGAGTTACGTGGCAGTCTGAAAGAGAAGAAGAGTCAGCTCAAGCCCCCGCGTATACACACATATAATTACATATAACTTTGTACATCCTCACTTTAACTGACAAGGAGGAAGATAGTGTTGAACCTCACCTAAGAAATAAATAATAATAAAGTCCCACTTACTTCCACCTGCTGACTAGACCGCCTTCCTTCCTTGTTAAACTTTACAAGCTTTTAAATTTTCTCGGTTGTTCTTCAACTTAGAGGGAATTTTACTTGTTTTTTCACCCCCCCCCTCACTCACTCACTCACTCACTCACTCACCCTGTCCCTATCCGCTCATATACATCTATACTCACCCTCACTTTCCCCCTCCTTGGTCTGAAGCCACCTTAATGAGAGGGGCTCTCCTTCTGTTATGCACGGTTTTTATATGATTGGCTACAAGGAAGCTTTTATGGATAGTTGTAAGACAATAATCAGAGTCTTGTTTATCATTTGAGAGTCAAGTGAGCTTGTTGAGGTAATAATATGAGACGTGATGTGATATTTTGATAGGCTGCATGGTGCGATAAATTACCCTCACATTACATCCACATTATTTTCTATTACACACCCTGGACGTGTAGCTATCACTCATTTACAACTTTATTATTTGCCCTCCAGAGAAATGGTCTACTTCCAAGTCAGGGCTCTGGGCTGAGTGAGTACTACTCACATGTATGTAAGTACAAGTACATGCGTATTGCTAGTTACTACTAGAACCAGCTTTGTATTTATTATCCGAAATTGAAGGCTCCCTCGCGTTCTCATGTGTGAATATTTGACTGCCGTTCATAAATAGAACAAATTGATTTTTCTCCTTCGGCTCCTTTCCAAATCCCTTCTCTAAATCTTTCCACTCTCCTTTATATAGTATGTATTAGCCCCGCAAATGACTCCTTCACCTATTGCCTTACAGCATCAAGTCCTAGGAGCCGGCCCGCCCGACTGGTAACAATCTGTCATTCTCTGGTTAGATGTAATTTGTTAGTTTACACTAACCGCAGCTCAAGTTCACTGCAATGAGCTTATTGTTAAAATATTTAAAGCAGTATTATTTATAAACAGTGTTTATAAAAGGGACAATCTTGAATAATTTATTGATTGATGTTATAATATTGTATTATGAACTTTTGTTATTATTATTTTTGTTAGTATTATTTTTTTTTTGAGTGGAATGAATTTCTATTATATTTAATTGAATGGGGATGACAAGGATTTGAACAGGGGATTGTTTACTGTACCTAATAGGATGGATGTGTACTGTGGGGGGACTGTAAGAGAGTCGTAAAAAGAGTAGTAAATAGGAAAATGACTCTCTTTGGCTTACATAATCAAGTTATTCTTGTATTTATCAATAATACACTTGAATTTGTAGCTTTGTATCGGAATGTATTTAAACTGTGCTCTTGTGAGAGTAGTTAAAATAGTTGTAGTCAATGGTGGTTTCAAGTGTGGGCATCTGTGTATATAGACTCCATTAAGTTCTTGTGGGCTTCTCTCCCTGAGAGTGGTTTGAGGTAATGCTATTCATGGGCTGAGGCTTGATATGTGAAGAAGATTAGACAGGCTGTGAAATGAGTTAACTAGGAGAAGAGCTCTTAAGTTGCTCCTCGAGTAGGCATTTGGTGAAGAGAAGAGAGAGAGAGAGAGAGAGAGAGAGAGAGAGATGGAAGTAGATTTTGGTGAAGGGATAATATTTCAAAATGGTTCGAAAAGGTATGGATAGAATTGATAGGAACGATTCCAATCAAAATCCATCACAAGGGATGAGTTCAGTTGAAGTGCTCGGATGAATTGCAGCTTAATTCTCTATATCTGTCGATTCATCTCATTTGATACAAGTTGGTTTTCCTTCAGGTTGATAGTCCCATATGTCAATATCCGTCCTTAAAGTACTCAACAGCAGCAATATCCAAATTTTATTTTCTCAATTCTCTTCCCCAATAATTCCATCTAGGCTTATTATTTCGCTCAGCCTCTCTCTCTCTCTCTCTCTCTCTCTCTCTCTCTCTCCATCGTTTCCTCTTATCTCCTCTCGTGTCCCTTCCCTTTTTAAACATAAACGTAATAAGTAAACCATGAAATTCACAGCACCGATAGAATCACTTCCCTCCTTTCCTTTCTGCTCCTGTGACATTCCTCTAAATATTTGCGCCCGGCTCAATTTAATGAATAACTTTTTTTTTCATACTTCTTTTTTTGTCATCTCATCTTTTTATCACTTGTGATAACCACTTGAGAGCCATTTGATTTCGGGGGTAATTATAATTCCAACGGGTTATATTTTTTTAGTATAGAATATAGAATGTAGGGACTGTCGACGAGTTACAACTAAGCTCTGTTTTGATATTTCGGGGACAATTATGGGGAAGTTTGGGAGTACGAGTGTGTGAAACTTGATGGAAGATCTCTCATTGGAGGATGCTCTTAAGTGATGCCGAAACCGAATCGAATGGAGGGGGATATATGATACGAAGATAATTTATCAAACATTAACAATAGGCTTCTCCTGCGCTAAACAAGGGAGATAAAACATTATATACGATGAGCCTTCGATCTCCTCTGAGTCCTCTTCCCAGCCCAAAAATCCTATCACCATGTCTCCATACCACTACTGCTGAAAGGGTGTGTGAACTGAAGAACTATCAAACTTTAAAGCATATGGTCCATTTCAGATGTCATTTTTTGTCTAACTCCATCTCATACGACTATTTTTTTCCAATTCTAACATGTATCACATTTTTCAATTAAAATAATTACTTGTCAAAATTTAACAGGCTACAGTAAACAGTTACATATAAAGGAACGCTTTCCACGAGTCTATATGTACATAATTATATACCCAGACCTATAGCAGCATATGAAAATAATTTTACTCTAGAGTTTTACTCTAGCATTTCTGTTGCACATAATTTCTGGGGGAAATGATTTGTCAAAATTGAAGTTGAAACCAACCAGTGAAAATTCCTTGTTCCTACAGAAATTGTCCAGATTAAATGGAATACCTTGATTTATTTTTTACGAAGATGCTTTTTACTGATTCGCATAAATTAAAATTTTATTAGATGGGTATTATTTTTGCTCACAAATTTTATTTTGTCGAAAGGAGCTTGATTTTTAATGAGACAGTTTTAAGATTTAAGAAGATTTCTCCGTTTTGAAATCCATTGCATTTGTAATTGTAATACTCTTTAAGAGAAAGTTTAATGTTTAGTGTAACTTGATTCTCAGTTTGAATTTAATTGTGATACTTGAATATACTCCGTACAAAAGCTAATAGGAAAATACTCTAATTTTGCTACATAAATCCGACAAAGGTTGTAATTGTGTACCGTCCATATACTTTTAGTTGGGTGAAATTCTTCATATTAGATTACTATAAATAGTTTCTTCCTCCTCAAGTCTCTCTACATCTGATAAGAATAAATCTCCTGGTTAAGTTTCAAACTGGTTTCCTACTCACTTCACACTCATACCGTGGACTGTATACCTACATTGGAGCAGAAGCTTTTTGGTTTGAGAAAAATCCCTGAGTGATGGAAGTGGAGCCTACAGATCAAGAGCAGCCATCATGGGCTAAGATACCGATCCTTGTAAGGCAGTTGAAATAATTGATGCCTGTCAGTAGTAGAGTAGTGCAATGTTAGTGTGTTTATTACAGCTCTCTGGAACTCACTCCAGAGGTTTTGGTTAAGATTACGTAACTCCTGACCATTGCCACATCTTCCTATCCCATGCATGCTGGTACTAGTTTTTGGAGGAGAGTCTTCAATAATGTGTTTTGGAATACTATTGTGTGTTGAACTGAAATGGAGTGTAAGTTTAACCTGAATGTACAGTCAATGTATTTCTCACAGGTGAGTGCCAACTTATTCGCTCTAATGAATTACAAGACGAAGAAAGTAGCCCGACTTGTCTGTGGAGACTGGAGATTTGCAGTGGATCATCTGACAGGTCTGAGCCTGGCAGTGGACGAATACCGGGACGGGAAGGATTTCCTCACCTTTCTACAAATGGTAAAATTATGTCAAGTCACAATAGGGAATGTTGTGGCTCTTCAGAAGCAACTACAATGGAAATATCCTGGTGCTTTGAGAAAAGTCGTATGTCAGGGACAAATACAACGAGACTGGTTTTGCAACCTCGTCCTCAAACAATGTCCAAACTTGACCAGACTCATCCTCAAAGGTGACTTTCTTTCTAAGTTAATTGTTGACGGAGGAGCTCACCCATCTCCGTCTCCCATTGTCTGCTCAAACTTGATGTCTTTGGAGATCATTTCACCTCGAGGAAATATTTTCCCACGACATTTCGCAATGTCCTACTACCTGAATGTCTTTAGTGATCCTAGCACTAGTCCCCGGAATGAAGTCGAGTCTATTCAGAATGCTGTCGCATTTATCCTCAAGTCCATTCGGAGTCCGAAGTTAACCCTACTAAATATTTTTGTCTATGAGAATTTCCTCATTCATCAGCAAGAGGACTACTGGAAGCAGACCCTCTTCGAAGAATTTTTAGAAGCTCATCAAGTCTCCCTGAAGGAACTGTACTTGCATGAATTTCGGGGTAAGCGGTCTTCCAAACCCTCCCTTAACAACAGACCCGTGCCGAATAAATTAACTCAAATGGAAATATCCATACACAGATACTACCAGGTCCATGGGAATACGAAATTGGAACAAGACCATGAGTTCCTCCGGAGACTCCTCTCCGAACAAACAGAACTAATGGATTTGACAATAGAATTCCATAAAATGCGAACCTTCTGGATCACAGACGTACTCTGTAATGTCATCACCAACAATAAAAATACACTTCGAGTACTCAAACTTCAGATCGTTCGGTGCGATGAGGATGAGTGCGTCCTCAGTGGGATCCTCCTCAGTGAGTTGGTCTGTCTGGAGGAGTTCAAACTGGAGGGAGATGCTTTGACAAATAACGCCCTCACCTTAACAGACTTTGCGTGGTTGCCCAAATCCCTCACCAAAATCCTAACAATGTTTATGCGCATTGAAGAAACGGATTTCACTTGTATTCATGAATTCAAGTCCTTGAAATATATCGAACTTAATCATATTGTCATGGGGCATCATGATGAGATCAACCTTGAAAATAATACTTCAAGTATTTTTGCCTCAATCCTGGAGCAACTCCTTCGTCATAGGGAACTGGATCATTTAGGAGTGAGTTTAAGTAGGTCCGTCAATTCTTGTGAGAAGCTCAAGAATTTCATGGAGAGAATCTCCGAAGCCTCAACAACTCCGAATCACCAAGACAATGAAATGCCAAATTATTACGGACTAGTTATTGCTCATCAGTACGAAATTGATGATAAATTTGACTTGTACAAATCCACCAATCGAGAAAGCATCTTCTCCGATGACTTTGTCTTCCAAATCCGACCCAAAAAGGATACAGTGTCATTAGTCGAGGTAAGGGTAGAAGTAGAGAGGAGGGACAATGTGGACTATTTTGAGGAAGAATTAACCGAAGATAACTTTGCTACATCGGATCTAACAAGTGAAGGCTCCAGTGGAATGCCGTCCCTAACCCCCTTACATTTGAGTAGCGACTGGGATGAAATGGACCCTGCTCAAGGTATCATCATGCCGCCGGATCCGGACGAAGACATTTCTTAACATGGAAACTCCCTTTTCTTACATTTTGTGTCTGCAAATTACACCACTCCAAATTATTAAACATATCTTTCTGCACTAAAAAAGACCAGCACAAAAGACCTCTATTGAAGAGACCAATATCATACGTCTGTGTAAGTTTTTCCTAGCATTCTAAATTGGCTCGAGTTTTTGTTACTCTATGAGAACACTTTTGGCTTTTCCTTTAGAACAAAGTTATTTGTTGGTGTTTCTATACTCCGGACAATGTAGGCAGTTCCCAAGGAAAATCCTATTTTCAGGGAGTGAAAGAGTTAGTGGGAAGAAGGGAAAGCATTGAATTTAGCTAGCGTCTGTGAGAGACTGAATACTTTAACGACAGTACTTTTGTGACTCAACCAAGTCAGAGAGGTGGATGTTGGGCTAATTGGATTTATTGATAAAAATTCATTGATTCGAATTCCTGATTCAACTTCCCACAATAGGGAAATTCTATGGAGATACTAGACAATCCTTGATCCGGGGCTCTTTTTACTGGAAATATTTTCCCTGACTTTCTTCCGTAAATGTGATCTTAGTAGGGGCAGTGGGAGTGAGCACATCCACAGTAGACGTAGTAGTAGCTGGGGAACTATTACTAGAGATTTGACTCTAAGAGAGTTACATCTATAAAAGTATGATATTTGTTGTCTGAAATGCACACTCTCCCACTAAAGATCCGGGAGAGGGCTTTGGAGCTGTCCAGAGAAAGTCTGGGGAACTAACTTGATGCAATAATTTAGAGAAGGTGACACAATGAGGAAAGAAACTAAATAGAATTCAAATAAAGGGTGGAAGAATAATAAATTATGGGTTGAGGGACGACAACAACGGCGGCAAAGAAGAAACTGAAGAAGTGGCGAGCGCTAAGCCTCTCTCTCTCTCTCTCTCTCTCTCTCTCTCTCTCTCTCCAAGAAAGAGTTGATAGGAGTTTGTGCCGCATATTTCGTTACTTTGTGTGTGTGTGTGTGTGTGTGTGTGTGTATGTGTGTGTGTGTGTACTTCCAAGGGATAATATTATTAGGAACTATGGGGCCTGAGAGGAAAGAAAGAGATAAGAGTAAAAGTAGCATAAAGGATAAACTATATAACAAGTACATAGACTCCTTGTATTTGGCCTATTCTTCCAATTGAAACTCTCCAAAGGGGAAGTTGAGTTTAGTTTTAGTTTGGTGAGAAGAAAAGAAACTCTTAGATTATTTGCAGTTTTCCATACGGAGCGTATTGCTCCGCGTCCCGTACATAATCTTAGCTCCTGAGAAAGCTACTCCAACACAGAGGCCGGGGAGTGTGCTACATACGTCAGAAAAAGGGAAAAGAGCCCCGTTCAAAATGCTCTACTTGGAGGGTTAGGCATAGCAGGGAGAGAGAGAGAGAGAGAGAGAGAGAGAGAGAGAGAGAGAGAGAGAGAGAGATACATATATCTAAAGGGAACGGAGAAAAGGAGATCTCCTTTTGCTTTGCCTTTACTTGCTGTTGCTTTGACTGGCTCTCATTCATTTGTTTGATTTTGATACGAGAACGAATTTCCCATTCAAATAAGTTTTTAGTGATGGTAGCTGAAATACACCAAAGTTTTCAGTTCACAGTTTGCTTCTTCGGATTCTTCGCTCTCGCTCCCTTAGTTTTCTCTCTCCTTTCCCTTTTCTTTCACTCGCCTCTTCTTTCCAGAGGACTCCTCTATTCTTTAGCCTACAAAAATCTCCACTGTTAGCAGACCAGGCACACCAAGTTACATTGCTCCTGCGACTCTCCCGCAGTAGTCCTCGTTAGCTCTCACATTGCTATATAGCACTCAATCCCACACTTATTTTACTGTAGCTTGTCTACCACAATTTCCTGGCAGTACTCCCCCGCCGTAGATTCCGCATATTCCAATTTTCCCCTCAATACAACAATCTCCCAGACCCTAATTCAAATAAAGGAATCTACCGACGTATAATTCAATTACAATAATTATTTCCTGCCCCTTAATTCGCATATACTACAAAAATGAGTACAAATTGCAGTCACATAAATTTGTATAATTACATCTTCTTCCCAGCAAAGTACCAATTGAGGTTCAACTTGTTTCCATAATTATTTATAGTTTTTGTTTTTTTAAAAAAAACAATCTTTTATTTGAAGAACATTTGATCACAATGAGATAATATCCAGAAATTATTTCATTCAATCTCAAGCTTGTGTTATGTTAGTCTTAAAATAAAATACATTATTGACGCAATGGCAGATAATGATTAAATAAGATTCTATGGGGTTCCATGGCTCTGATTTTTGAATAAGGATTTATTGTTTTGATGAGAGCTCCTTTGAACAACAGCCTTGTTGTTGAGGGGAAGGGATTTGAGGAAGTTCAAATAAACTCACAATGATACGATTCCAATGAAAGTGCAAGTACAAAAAGTTTTCCGCAGGTTAATGCAAAATGGTACATGTATCTCTCTACAAAAGTACGAGTAGTATTGTATGTACATTTCAAAGGTATAACTCCTTTCTTTGGAAACTTATTCACAATGATAGAGATTCGCGTACTCACCTAGAGAAGGAAAGGGTTCATTGGGAATGGGGGAATCCTGGAATTCCGAAGCACAGAGAACTACCAAGGTCTATGTGTAATCCTTCTAGGCCTGAGTGTACGCACGCACGTATGTATCTACATATAATTACATATGTATATCTATATATAGATATATCTACACTCTACATAAGTAACAGTGCTAAAAGTAAAGGGAAAGGTCAGAGTGTGTTTCTCCTGAGTGAATTGAGAGGTGCATATCTTAAGAGTTTTTCCTACATAGTAACTATTATTTGTATACATTAAGTAGACAGAAGAATCCATAGGAAAATGAATGAGTGAATAGAAATAGAAGATTTTACTTATTTTCCCAGTTTCTCCCCAGTAGAATTTCTTTGTATTCACATGACAATACCCAAATGTACGAAATGAAGAATGGCCTCCGCTCTTTGCTTCCCTTCTTTTACTTACATAAAAGTTACACACGCTTGCCTCTTGCTTCAAGTCCAAATCCCCGACTCCAATCCTGGGTACATAATCTACCTACGTATTTTATATCCCAGAATGCCCCTATGCAGATAACCCATAATTACATATGTCTGTAGCCCTGCTCTACAGTATGTGGGACTTGGAACTTATTCCTATGAACTTATCCACTCCGTGAGGAGATTTTAGTAGTATTACACTTTTAGAGTGCTTCTATAAAGATACACATATAATTATACAATGCATGATCAGAGCTCAGCACTTTAGCCATTTAATTATTCGAGAAAGTTTACTCCATGTTAAAAAAAAAGCATTGTTAAAAATCGATTCGGTCTTGTACAGGACCAAGTCCTACACACGGTATGTTCTTCAATATAACTAGGATTCTCTCACAATATAGAATCTTATGGACATCCCTTCCTGAAATTTTGGATTAGTTCTCTTTTTTTGTGGTCTTTTGATAGAACGGAGAGGAAATGAATAATAATTGAGAAAAAAGAGGATTGTAGTTGCAAAGGATGATATTAGTTTCGTATATGACTGTCTTAGTCTGAGCTCCTATAATTTCAGGACAGGAGGGATAGATATAGTATGCTCAAAGTGGGAATAAACAGGAGTAACTTTATTTTCCATTAATTAAATTGACTTAAGAAAATAATTTGGACAATACGCCAGAGAAGAAAGAAGAATGTTGGAGTTTGTAGGGACTGATATGATATTGAAAAACTGTTAATTAATTTCTCTGCTCTCTCTCTCTCTCTCTCTCTCTCTTTCCCTCTCTGTTCTAAAAAGCTCATGAAGAGTGCTTAAGCGTAATGAACCTTTTATCCCATTTGTTTTCTTTTCACGGACTTGTTTGACTCCGAATAATGAAATGGGAGAAATTAAATAAGTCAAACTGTTGGTTGACTTGCGTTCATACAAACGACGCTATGGGGATAATACTATAAGCAAAGTTGTTATTATCTTCAAGGCAGTATTCTCAAAGTTGAGGGGTTTTGGGTTCCAGCTCTATCTACTGTTAATATTAAGTTATATACATCCAGGTTCCCACTATAGTTGGGTGTATTTTGAGGATATCTCTCCCAGCAGTTGATGATGCCTTGTACAAAGTTAACTTTGCTTGACTGCTTGACTATGATGGTGAGATGAAGGAAGAAACGGAGGAAAACAAAGGCCGGCACTGTCTCCAGTCTCCCCACATCTTTTTCAACCCATATCCCATGTAGTCTTTCTCTCGGCTCATCTTCCTATTATGTACCGATCATCATCATTTGACTTTTGCCCTCTCCCACCTCCACTCTCTCTCCTCCGTCTCTTCACTCGCTCAGTCACACTTCATCCAAAGTCTATATCTCCTGGCCTTGGGAGAGGGACACGCCTTCTTATTTACATCACTTTCTTTCCCATTACCATTAATTGTTTGCTTTTGTCATGTACTGTATAGATACTCATATACCCTTCCAATCCCGGCCGCACTATCTCTCACTATCAACTATAGCACTGCCAGGACCATCAACCCTCACGCCACTAGCAAATATCCCTTATATTACAAAATCCCTCATAGAATTCTACACTTTTTGAAATAATGGAATTTGAATGAGATATTTAATCTAGTACTTGAAATCAATCCAAAAAATTATTATATTCTATCGTTCATATATTTATTATTATCGTACCATTAGTTTACATTGTTGAAAAAATGTTTACTGTTCTTTCCTTTTACAGATCATTTGAAGTAATTTTTTTGTATACGGATAAATTTTTTGTTGAAACGAGTTCGTTAAAAAATACTAACAAAAGTAATCAGATTGTTCAACCACCAGGTTGGAGAGAATGTAGAGTTGAATTATTATTACTGTTGCATAGATTTGGAGCCAATACTCTATTTTTTATAGACAGAACGGAATTTTATTCTTTAGTTGGAATATAATTGCTATAGGACAAGTTTTGATAGTACAGTCTCTCTATGTGTATAATTTACAGTTTGGGTATAATGATACAAGCGGAAAATTTCCCGTGCTTGAAGAGGAAGAGAATGTGACATAATTGAAGTAGGGGCTTTTGAAATATATGAGGATTGTATTTGTAGTGGAGTTGGGATGAAAATCCTGATAGAAACAATGGGAGATCGATAAATGTGGTGCATTTTGAGAATCAAAATATTTTTCGTTATTTCCATGTTCCTCATAAAGACATGAGTTTGTGGTACATTGGTATTTTATGGAACGGTTGGAATTGAAGTATTTGTACTCATAGTGCTCTTGTGTGGTTGTTACAATGTGAAAAAAAGGTTGGGAGCCTGAAAACGAAGTAGAATTGAGCTCCTGGTTTAATAATAAGGAATCTACTGGGATATTGTGAATAATGTTTGCGGGCATAGGGGATACAAAAAAAAATGAGTAAAAATATGTGTAACTATAATAGTAATGATAAAAATCCTACATGGACAGAAACCAATTGAGATTTGGTTGTTATTATTATGAGCATTTTGTAGAGGAGCCCACTGGTACGAAGTGGATGTATGAAACTGTAAATGGAAGTGAATAAGAGAATCTGAGTGCTCCCATCCCACAAATATGACAACAAAACGAGTGAGAGACATGCACAATAGCACGAAAAGTATAAATAAATAAAAGTTATTTATTATATTACTTATGGTTGACAGAGTGGGAGAGAATGTTGCGATAAAAGAGTTTCAGCTTCTTTTTACCCGGCTTCTCCATCCATTCAGCCTAATGGTTGATGCTCTTGAAAAATTTGTCATAATCTGTCCACGCTTCGCTTCTCTTACGAGTGCCAAAAGAAACATTCCGGATGCGATTATGTGCCACAATTAAGTTCATGTACACTCTCTCTCTCTCTCTCTCTCTCTCTCTCTCTCTCTCCCTCTCTCTCTCTAAATGCTCCCAACCAGCAAACACCTGCCTTTTCCAACATAGCACACTACAAAACTACCCGCTCTATAAACACCACTCCATCACACATCCATAGCCCGTGTACAGTTACATAATTATATGTAACCCTGCACCTACCCCATGTACTTCTTCTACAGTATACGACACATGGCTTTTATTAACATTCCTGGATTTCCCTCTCTTGAAAAAACGTTCCTCTTGAAACTTTCACTCAAAAAAATAAATTTATAAAGTCAGTCTATATTATTTACTCCTAATGTCATTAGACATAATTAATCCCAGTCCTAGCTCTCACGACTATCAATTTATTACAGTCCTCATGTATCTACATTTCCCTCCGTGGACTTGTTGAGAATGAAATAGAAAGCAAAAATATTACTCAATAAAGTCCATCCTTGATGAAATTGTTTGACTTAGGAAATGAATTCTAAGAATTTGGTCTCAGGTCCGTCCACCCAGGAGAAGATCACAATCAGGGGACGGAGACTAAATGGGAAATGACAATCCGTGATTAAGGCGCGCGTGCTTGTTGTACGCGGCACAATGGGACTAGAGACAGAGCTATTGAGGAAAGAGATTGAATGATTCCTTGTTGGAGAGTATGTCTGATTATAATCGGAATAATAATCGATTATCGATAACATAATGAAGAATAAAGTTGTCCACGTTCAAATTGCAAGATTATTGTCGGAGTAGAAAGACTTATCAATTTCCGTGAAACGGAGATCCACGATAAAGGCCGACGTTGTTGGCAGTGCTTGACAACTTGAAAGGACACAAAAACGGATCATTTAATAGATGACTGTAGTATTACATAATGGAATTATTATTATTATTCCTGAATCAAAATCAAACCCTAAATCCTTTCCTGTTATAAATGCACGGAGAGAGAAAAAGGGAGAGAGAGAGAGAGAAGAAAAATTCATTTTATCCTGCTCATCACCACAATGATACTCGGGCAATACATTACACATTACATGACATTAGATTATATTATAATAATGTAACACGCATGGTTCCTATTGTGGTCACTCCATGCTAATACTAACAAAACCCATTGCTCATCTTGAGTCCTCTCTCTCTCTCTCTTTCTCTCTCTCTCTCTCTTCGACCTATGATATCAACGACGATAGAAAAATTTTTAGTGAAGTAGAATATGTAAGTGTATTCTTCTTGTATGCATTTATTATGAACATGCCCTTTTTCCTCGTGTGTTGAAGAATTTTGTCGGAATTTACATGATAATCATCAACAATAATGAATGTGTGATCTGTACGGATGAATAGAGTAAAAGACAGATAATAATAGCAGTATCTAATGTGACTCTCAACCAGGTAATGAAAAAATTGTCCCCGTTCCATGTACATACCTACAATCTCTACGGCACATTACATATGGACACACGGGACATGTATGTACATATATAAAGTACTGTCTACCGTACTAAAATCCTGTACACAGCCCTGTCCACTATTAGCGAACATTCTCTTGTGAGGGATAATGTAATCCTAGAGATTGGTACGGTGCTAAAAATGACTAGGGGTATGTCATTATGCATACTCTTCCTTTGCAATAAGGGATATGAGACAGAATACCAACCCAAGGAGGAGACACTGAGGAAGATGAAGAAGAGACCACGAAGTTATGCAATGTGAGTGTCTTTTGTGGATATGACCCTCAAAGTGACCCTTATTCTTTGCAACACTCGGTTAACTCTTTAGGTGGTCACATTTCATCTGTGCCGGTACTTGAATTTCCACTATTTCCCTTTTTCCTCTCTCTCTCTCTCTCTCTCTCTCTCCCTTCGTCATCTTCATGATCACATCGGAAGAGACTCTCTCTCTCTCAGTGCTCTCGTGTGTGCATGTGGATCCTGTGAACTCATTCATTCTCACACTCACACTGATCTTAAAAGCCTCCTGTTAACTTTTCAGCCTTTATTATCTCACTACTTGGATATCATTACTTATTTCCCCCATCTGCACACTAAATGCACATCCCAGAGCAGTTTTTTTCCTTTCGGTGAGGCTCGCTTGTGGGCATTGGAGCAGTTGTTGGTGGGTACTATAAGTAATTACGGGAATTCAATGGTCTTTAATAGCTCCGTACTTATTCATGCTTCATTGCTACACGAAGCCTGAACTTGTCCAATGATTGTTTTATTTGCTGGGATAGATAGATATATACCTTCTGGGTATAAAATATAGGAAATTGCATTGACTGTACTTACACACCCTTGAGATGAGATCCAGTGGCACATGAAATGAGTCTCAAATGGAGAAGTAGATACTCCAGACTCCGGGAACATTTTCACTAGGTCACCTCTGCTTTCTTCACAGGATTTGTAGGAATATCTATATGTATGCAGAGTTGAAGGTATAATTTTTTCAAGTGTGGGTTCTTATGTACACCTCATGGATGCTCATATCTAGATATGAGAGGCAAAGGCCAGGGAGGACTTGGGGCATGGTGTACGTCATGAAAGTAACGCTGGGTGAGCCATGTGAGGTTTGGTGTTACCTGTTCAATGGTAAAAAAAAATTGTATCTTGAGTTGTTGAGCGGGGTCTGTGAGTAAAGTACTGTCCAAGCTGTGTCATTACAAGTACTCTGCTACAGTACAAGTTCATGCATGCCTGTAGTTTGTCATACATTTACATTGAATATGATCTTGTGGAATCCCATGGGAAAATAGTTTCTTCGATTTTCCTCATTCCTGAACGACTTACCTGCTTCCATCCCCATGCTGGTTCTCCTCCAAGAAGAATAGGCACAAGTGCATTCCGGTCCCATTCAAAGTATTCACACATACCACTCAAACCTCGGAGATCGAGCAGATAAAAACATTTATTCCTATCATAAGAATCAAATGCACCTTTGCAATATTTCACATTTGAATGTATAAAAAAATCCCCAATTAAATTGTTTATAATTTGACCATTTCCCATTTGTTTGGTTGGGGTGGGCTGGGGAGAGGAGGGGAGGGGTATTCAAAACTATTATCCCAAACCTCCTTGAATCGTACGAATTGTACGTACTCTTCATATTGGAATTGAATTTTTTTTTAGATAAGTAATTATGTACATACTTCCTCTTGAATAAACTTTACTTGATTTTAATTTCCCTAATCTATTAAGTAATTACTGGGCTTTCTACATACGGAAAGATATGCAGTTGCAGGTCAAGTGGTACTGGATTTCCTTTTCTGGCTCAGTCCACATCCATTGAAGTCCATGGGGAGGGACAAAGGCTATAGTCCGAGAGATGAATTGCAATAAATTGCATTGTTTCCTTTATTGACTCTGGGAATTGTGACTGAGCAGAATGTTAAGAAAATAATGTCGGAATTGACATAGATTTTTAAGATTATTTACCCTCTTTATGTCTTGGTGGTTGTTTCATTCGTCGGAGTGGAGTCATTTTTTTTTGGGCATACTATATATTTTTTCGCTCCAACCCTAAATATATCTACATATGTAGATACATACATACACTTACTTAGCCCACAATTCCAGCCGGCTATTCTTCCTTGACAATCCTGATTGTAGTCGAAGAACTATACAGTACAGTTGATAATGGTTTGTGCACATGAGGAAGCAGGCCTTACACTTCTTTGATGATCAAGGGGGGAAATGGTGCAATGTACCGCGGTGATATGAGTCTCATTAAATTTTCCCTTGACTGGTGCATGAGTTCCTGTTGAGCTTATACCACGACTCGGAGTATCTACTAACATGGAAATCTCTGCATATCTACTTTCAATGCAAGTATTGGTGTGTGAGGAAGGCAAAGGATTAGGTTCTGGCTTGACCTGAAAATTGTTCGCCTTTTAGCTTTCAGCACGGTCTCACGTCGAATATTGTTAAATGAAAAAAAAAAAAGTTGTAGGAACGTGGATTTGATGACGGGAGTACATACCCCAAGCCTGGGTAATAATATGATGTATGATTTCATTAATGCTCACTTTACCAGTTGGCTGATTAAATGGGTTTGTTCATGCGTGGCGCTTTGTGTTTGTTTGTAAGCGTGTTGTATACATGGTCTCTTGTGCCTCTGTGTGTATGTGTGTGTATGTGTGTGTGTGTGTGTGTGTATGTATGTGTACGGAGTAGGAAAGCATGGAGTGAAAGGCGAAAAAAACCACTATTTATTACGATTATGAAATGGGTTAAACTTTGAATGAATCAAGACTGAATGAAGTGAATAGGTTGGGGTATCTAATCATGAGGAAACACACGATACCATTCAGTCCCCGACTGGTAAAAGTCAAACTATAAATTTGATTTTGAGTGGTTTACTCTTGTCGCTGACTTTTTTTTGCCGTGAGTCTCTCTCTCTCTCTCTCTCTCTCTGTTGTATTTCCATACGAATGTATATACATAAACCCAGGGCATAAGAGCCATGTGGGAATTGTAGAGCATGAGGAGGTATAAGTTACAACAACAAGAACAACAAAGTGGGACTAAAAATCTCTGATTTTTAGCTCCTCTAATTTATAAGCTGGAGATTATTGTATGAGAATACTACCAGAATGTGAAGAGCTGTTTTATTACCAGTCTCCACAAAACTCTGTAAGGGTTTTGAAAAAAAAAAACAACTATAGAGAGAGAGAGAGGGAGAGAGAGAGAGAGAGAGAGAGAGAGAGAGAAAGAAGAAAAAGTAAAGCATTTTGTTCAGGAACATTTGTCTTTACTGGAGTAGTGTCGAGACTGTTCAGATAAACCAAACCAATTTTTTACGCCATGTTGAACGCCATGGTGAAGAGGAGAGAGCTCAAGTTGAGAAAAGTGAAACCCCTAGGGTTCCACCGGTCAAAAGGCAAAACAACACCGTCGACTCATTTGAGAAAATAAAAAGCCTATTATCTTAATATTCACACAGTAAGACACGTCCTCTCGATGGGGAGACTTCTATCTTACTTCGTATTTACATCCTCTGCCTTTTTTCTCATCCATGAGACTCCTCTTACTCTGGAGTATCATTCCAATCATTGGCTCACGTCACTTCAAGGCACACAATCTCAACCTTCCTTCTTCTCATTTCCATCAATCCTACTTTTTTTTTCTCTTGTCGCTTTTCATTCATTCCAGTTTCTTTCAAAAATACTGTGTAGTGTCTTTTTATTATTAGCAATGTTTATATCCTACTTTACAATAATTATTTTCCCCCTCTTTTTTTCCCTTTCAAAACAGGAAACTTACATATTAGAATACAATTAATACTTACATGCTAGAACTTTTACAATTCATGGTAAGTACTATACATTATTGTCTTAATTAATTTAGCTTCTTTTTTAAGCAACAGTAATATTCCCCTGAATTTTAAATACTCAAGAGATAAATACAAATACCGGACAGAGATGTAAAAAAAACAAGGTAAATTTAGGAGGCCTTAAAAAGTATAAAATAATTTAAAGAAAAAATTACCTGTGTGTACTGTATGATTTGGTTGTAAAAGGAACGGATTTTTGAGCTCTAATAGGAAGGCAGAGTGAAATAGTCGAGGCTATCAGTGTCCTGTCACTCCAGCTCGGATATAAATTTCAGCAGCTAAAAGACTGGAGTTAGACATACCAGAAAAGGTTGTTTGTTGTCCAGCGTCCAGAGAGTTAGAGGGAGAGACAACTCCTTAACAAAAAAAAATAAAGAAAATGATATGAAAGGCATACACATATAAGGTACAAAGGGTAGTTGTTCTTCTATACCATCTTTGCAATTGGAATGTAATATCTCCTGCCACATTTTATGTCAAGGTAGATTACAACAGTAAATGACTAAAAGGATGCAGGGAACACAGATAGGACATCAGAAATAATCAAGCGGAGATTGTTGTAGTGAAAAATAACTCGGCGCTTTGACGGGGTCAATTCCAAAGGAACACTTGAAATCCAGATGCTGAGAAGCTATGTGTGCCGTCCTTATGCATTCTTGACTGTTCCTTGGAGAGAAGAGGTAATTCAGAATAGTATGACACAGGGACGGAATTTTTGTCCAAGAAATGTACAGCGTGAGGTGATATTAAAAGCAGTGGCTCTCTCGCTAATAAGAATTTATCCCTAGGTGTATGTAGTGCTGTAATATTGTTCGCATTTTGTTTGTTCTTTTGTTCAGTTCTTGTTTTTTGAACAAAACAAAACAAACAAAATCAGTTTTCGAAAAAACAAAACTAGAACAAAACAAAACCGCGATAAGATAAAACAAAACTATAACAAACAAACCACCACAACAGCGGGTAATAACCTTTTCAAACTTGAGTTTGGAAAAGTGCCCCAAAATAACATGACCTCAAATCGACGTGAGTGAGTGACAAATAGATACATGACCTCAAATTGACCTGAGTGAGTGACAAATAGATACATGACCTCAAATCGACGTGAGTGAGTCACAAATAGCAACATGACCTCAAATTGACGAATTGACCTGAGTGAGTCACAAATAGATACATGACCTCAAATCGACGTGAGTGAGTCACAAATGGCAACATGACCTCAAATTGACCTGAGTGAGTCACCAATAAATACGTGACCTCAAATTGACCTTAGTGAGTCACAAATAGATACATGACCTCAAATTGACCTGATTCGCAAAAAATATCAACATGATTTCAAATTCATCTTACAGTATTGAGTCACAGATAGTAACATGACCTCAAATTGACCTCAGTGAGTTACAACAAGTTCCTTGACCTCAAATTGACCTCAGTGGGTCACAAGAAATTCCATGACCTTAATTTGGCCTCAATGGGTCACAAGAAATTCCATGACCTTAATTTGACCTCAGTGGGTTACAAGAAATTCCATGACCTTTATTTGACCTGTGGGCTACAAGGAGTTCCTCATTTTTCGATGGGTCATAAGAACTCCCATGGCCTTAATTTGACCTTTGTGGGTTATTAGTAGACCCATGACCTTACATACACTTTATAATAAATCTCAAATAACATCATAATGACCATTAGGAGCTATTGAAGTGCACGGTTTTATTTACATTTATACTTTGAAACGCTGGTCTTAAGTAAGGTCAACGAAATCTTTGCACTATTTACAGATGTTTAAGCCCAATCTAAAGTTATTGAACAACGCGTAACTTAGAATGCCTACTTGAGGTCAATAGAGTAATTAATTATTACCTGCTATGACCATAACCTGTACTGATATTAGATGTTTGGGTACATCGGATATTGTAAATGAGAGCAATTTCTGTTGGACACCAGTAATTACTTATTGTTAGTTGGATAAATGTCACCTCCACTGCTGAAATTCGATTTTGTTTTGTTGTTTTTAATAAAATGCAGGATGACTTGGATGCTAAATTTTAAATTTGATTTGATCCCAAAATGTTGAAACTAGTCAGACTGTGAGTAGACAGGATGGCAGAAATAAAAGAGACCTAAGCAATCCAAAAAAAAACAATTAAGGTAATTAATTCAATCAAGTCTTCGGGCGAACCCAAAACGATGCGTATCGGTAGCACTAGGTAAACCCCACCACAATCGTTTGTTCATATATTATGTCTATATATGCGGTCATATCAGGTCTTGTGGAAGTATGGAATTACACTACACCTTACACTCCTAGAAACTATCAACAGAAGTTTTAATGATTGTATTAAATAAGAGTTGTAAAGCATATCCGCCTAAAATTAGTTAAAGCCCGTTTTTTTTGGTTTTAACGTCCTTTGTGAAGGGACCAAATTTACACGAATCAACTTCTATATGCTCTATTACTAATTTACGGCAATCAATTTCACAAATTTCTAACATCTTCTACATCGGTAGAACAAAACAATATGGATTGTTTTTTGAACAATACGGATTGTTCAAAAAACAAAACAATATGGATTGTTTTTTGAACAATACGGATTGTTCAAAAAACAAAACAAAACAAAACTCGGTGAACAAAACAAAACTCAAATTGTTCTAGTTTTGTTCATTTCCGAAGAGAACAAAACAAAACAAAACGAACAAATTACAGCACTAGGTGTATGTATGTATGGACATGGTATTATGACCATATACCATCTCATCCCGTCTCACTATGGCTATATTCTACTTGCTTAATTTTTTTGTAAGCAGGAGTTACTCGTATTTTGGATTTACCACCACCACGCCCGGAGATAAAAAAAATATCGGATGTTTGAGTTTCGTAAATAAATGCTAGTCAGAGGCTACGTTTCCAGTCCCTCACCCTGTAGACATATACTATTACAATCTAGTCATTTTCTTGGGAGGATTAAAAGCGTTTTGGAGGTTTGTGAGATGAAACAGGGGTAACAAAGGGTACAGGTGGGATGAAATGATTATTAGTTATTATAATGCACACAAGTCACATTTGAATAAGCATCCTCAGCGAAAGTGTTGGGACTGTAATGTGAGACGGAGAAGGAGGAAAAAAACAAACTTAATAGAATACTGTAGCCATACGGGAACTACTAGTATAAGGTCTGGTATTTTAGTCACTTTCTAGGCATGAGGACATGAATTATAGATAAGCTACATATGAGGATTACTATATACGGGAAAAAGCAGTTGCATACGGGAAGACACTACTACTACAACTAGATACTTACTTCTGCCAGGACAAGAAAGTGAACTTGACTGTTGTGGGGAAGAAGATGGACGAAAGAAATGATAAAGGGTGGGGTTTCACAAGTAGGTGAATGAATTTATTCAGAATAAAATATCGAAATGTGGAAGGGGGTAGGTGGAGAATAAAAGCGGCTCTCAGTACGTGTCACCTTAAAATGTCACCTGGCCGACAATTTACGGCGACTTTTGACACGCAGTGCTGCCAACTTTGTTTGTCTCCAAGACTTCCATTGGACAAGCTGATTGTTCATTATTGTCCATTGGAAATGTGGTAACGTGGGCTGATTTTACAGCTCCATGGGGTCCTTTGCATACCAACCCCAGTGCCCAGTGGATATGGAGACCATTTTATGAGCCTTCCAGTCACTTCAATCCTTTTCGCATTTCCATGCCCTCCATGCCAAAATCTCTCCTCCTTCCATGTGTCCCTCTCACCGAAAGTTACACATGTTCCGTGACTGTTCCCAATTACTACCTCGTCAGGCCCAAACTTTATTCCTCAGCTTTAGATATATTTCTTCATCTTGACAATCAAAGAGGCTGGGATGGATTCAAAACTAATTTAGCAGCAAGTGCCTATATCTGATATGACACCTGCACTTACACTTATATGTATGTACGTGCTTGGCATGAGTACTATGTACTCCTTGCGTAATTGCTACCTCTGAAGGATGATTATGAGAAAGTGATGTCACGTAACGACTCCTGTGTCCTCATATCCCAGTTTATTTTTACAGTCTATGCTGAGTAAAGTCCCTACTCCCTGACAAGCCCCCTGACTCTGCACGTACATATTTAATTCCGAGAAATTCCTGTTTTAATAGATACTAAAATCGGCAGTGGGCCGGGTTTCCCGAGGGATATGATGAGGGAAAGCTGGGAGGATTCTTGAATCAATAATTCGTAATCATATAATTTTCACGTCGTCATCTCAATACATATGGGAAAGTGATATGGCTGTCATTGGAGAAGGAGCTCGGGCAAGATTGATATCGGGTAAAAAAATCTCACACATTTTGAGTCAGAAACGTACAATAGATTATCGCATAACAAGAGAAGATTATGTAAGCAGGAATGAGATCCACATTGTACATTGTTGTCACCACAGCTGGTAGTTGTGAAGAAAATCAGGTAGGTAATAAATCATTTTTCATGAGAATGAAATGTAGATTTTTTTTTCCGCTTTTGAAATTTGAATAGGATGAGGATGCGCACCGCTCATTATTCTTTCTCCAAATAATGTGGTTTCCATTCATTTCAATAATAGGGAATTTTCTTCGCAACCATGTGTCACCCTAGAAAAAATCAAGTACTTGGGGAAATGTTTTGGTCAACTTCCCTCTTGTCAAGTGAAGCCTTTCCTCTTACTTCCAGGGATTTGAAATACCATGTAGAATAGATATTACATAGAATGCCATATCAAAGTTCACATGAACTTCAATATATACTAGTATTTGGCACTTGAGATGGTCACATTTGTCCCCAGAAATGCATTGGAGGTGAGACCCATACAATTGAGCTGATGCATTTGACAAAATGTGCCTATTTTCCACCCGAAAATGTTTGACCGCTTAATGGTACTGTTACGATATAAGAGAGGGTCTCTGCAACTCCAGTGTGAACGCCCTTTCTCTAGTGTTCGATCAATGGTTTTACATTTCAAAATTCATTCAAAGTGTAACAATGGAACAATAATACATTCACATTTGGGCCTGCTATGATTACTTACAAGAGAATACTAGCGAAAAGAGCATTGTTTGGAGCCATGATTTTTTCTGGCAATCGACTTGATTTACAATATTTCAATACATTCAAGCTTTCATAATGACAACAATCGTGATTCGTGACGGAAGGTCAATAAAAGTTGAATTTCAATTTTACAGTACTATCCATGATGTTCCATCCTTTCAGTCTATTTTTCTCATAGGCACACACACACACACACACACACATACACAGGCTCAATAGCTGTATAACTGAAAGTGCACCGGAGTCGTGATTCTATTATTTTTCAGACATTCTCCTCTTTTTTTTTCCTTTTATTATTACCAAGGCTTATGTCTTATTCCATATTGCAAGGCTAAAATCGGTAGGACATATGTACACCAGTCAGTTCTAAATATTAAGGAGAATGGAGAGGATGCATGTCAGCGAAGGGCACGAGTTGCTTTGTTATCTGGCAAAATCTGACCATGCTCATATGCACATGTGGGTTGGATCCGTGAAATGATTATTCATTGTGAGGGGTATTCATGATATGATATACGTAATTGTGCCTTTACAATACGGGACATTAAAATATTGTCCACATTTTTCTGGAGCATAGAGCAAACTCATGTATTCATGCTCTAGCGTCTTTTCCAAGTAACTTTCGGGATCACAGTTTAAAATTCATGGTAGGGATCGGAATAACAACATTTAATATAAAGTCCTGTAGAGTTCTGTATGCAAAGATGACTGTAAAATAGTAAGTCCTGTAGAATTTAAATGGCGGTATTCTGGAGGGAAAAGATCGGGAAGTGGAAGTTCGTATGGATCCAAATATACAAAGAATCAATGTGTATGAACTTGCATACTCAGTTTTTTGTTCGGAGCCAGACTTCAATGCTCGTTGTCGTTGGTAAAATGGAGAAGTTCAAGTAGCTGTAATTTTTAGGGTAAAGTTGAGATTGTTATTCTGGGGAACGTGAAACTACATAAGTAATGATTGGGGGGAAATGTTCTTATATTATCTTGTACATGGATAGATACTCATCGTTCATTTAGCAAAAAGTTGCCTGGAACGTTCTCCTACTATAGAGGAGGTGCATTTTTTTAGGTATCGTCGGATCACACAATTCCTGTCTATACACAGTGTCTATCTGAAGGGTATGTACCTTACATAATATTAGCTCGTACATAGGTAGATAGGAACGAATTGAAAATACATGTGAGGAGCATAGTTGCAAAGCGGAATATTTTTCGTAATTACAGTTTGTAGTGTTGGGTTTGATGAAAGCCAGTCCATTGTCCTACAAAGCCTACAATTATTGAGTCACGGTTTTATTTCAAACTGACATGGAGCATCACAAAGCTTAAGCGCTCCATGTACAGTACAGCTAATTTTTTAAAAAAATGATAAGATTATAAATACATACATATGTAAATATGTATGTATTTTATGTAAGTCTCTATCAAAAGCAATGTCACAATATATTATCAAAATATTAATATGGTTTATGCACAGGGCTCAACAGGGCCAGGTTAAAACCATTAGAATCTTTTTAATGTCATAGAGCGAGTATAATGGTTGACTGGCAACTTGCACAATCCTTAGTATCTGCTTTAAGTAAATTGTGCCATTAAAATTTTATTAAGCGTAAGTTTGCAAGTTTTCCTTTAAGCACCAAATAATTGACCTCGTGCTAATTCATAATTACTAATAATTCTAAATACTAGTAATTTTATTGTTGACATTTTATTTTGTGTGGAGTAATGTTAGCGCAAACTCTGTCTCAGAAATTCCCCTCTTTAACTGGTCCACATGTAATTAGGGGCGTGTGAATATTACCAAATTTAAAGAGACAGTTACAGACTCTCGACGGTTGCAGAGTTGTTAATAATTACAGAAAATTATTTGTTAATTAAATGAATTTAAAAAATTTCCACAACTATAATAATTATCTGTACTTTTATTTCCTGCTATTGTCTCTCATTGCCCCTAGAAATTTTCAAAGGACGGTGTCCACTTGCAAAATTTGTGAGTGTATTGGGAATGTTCCTGCGTTTACGGAACGTCGTTTATGACAGGATAAATATCCTTCGTTTTGGACACACTGTCCATTTACCGATGATGTGTTTCTCCGTATGAGAGCACCCCATGGGAAGAGTCTTTAATATCATCTGCTGTAAAGGATGTTCTTGCAGAGGGAGAATGGACTTGAGTCCGTTTTGCAAGGAGGCTCTCAACGTATAAACTCCCGTAGCTTGATACTCCAAAGTTTCTGGTAATAACCAAAGCAAATACCTTGTACATTGAGTTTGAACATGTGTAGCTACAGTAGTCTTGTTAAAAAATATGGTTTTGGTTCCTGTCTAGTATCACTTCACTTCTCCGTTTTTATCCATCTATTTAGAAGATGGTGACATGTCATAATTTATGTAGCACAAGAGAACGTTTCCTCAAATTTTGCACAATCATTCGCTCGACTGTCATTTTATCTTCTTCCCTCAGCTCAGTCACATTCTATTTTTTGATGACAACGTCTAACCCACGAAAATATATTGAACCTTCGAACTCTGAACATCTTGTCGTGCTTGAGAGAATGCATATGGCTAGCATCGTATAGGTGAATGGTGAAGAATGCTTTGGATGTGTATGTGTGTGTGTGTGTGTGAGAGAGAGAGAGAGAGAGAGAGAGAGAGAGAGTCCCTCAATAATGTATTTCTGTATAGTAAAATATATGCATCAATGAATTATGTATTGTCGGTATGGTTCGGATTTCTATAGAAAATAACTATATAAGGATGTACGAGGCCTGTCGCTCTCCCTTATGGTACCATCACCAGTAGCAGGAGGAATCTATCGTGACACGGTTTAAATGAGAAGCGTACTTACAGTGGGTAACAGCGGGTAATGTAATATGCTTATGTTAACAATGCATCTATTTCCACTGTGAAAGATGGATGAATGAATGAATCTACATGAAATGAAAGCATAACATACACAAACACTCAGCTAGGGGCTAAAGGTTTCCCAGAATTAATCAATTTTCAGAATGACAAATGCCTAGTTTATGAGCCTTACCATGTAGCTACTAACCATTAACGCATAACATTACTCCAGGAAAATCCACCAACCAGATTTGACCAGATTCATGGAGTAATAAGAAGGTATGTCAAACTACAAGCATGTTATTCATTAATCTGCTGTTTCAGTTTCACTTAAGTTTCTTGTACGCAAACCCGATCAGGATCCAGCGTCATCATTATATTACATTTAGCCCGGGACTTATGTGTTCATGATTTGTCAAAATCTCTCTTCTTTCTGTTTATTTCCTCTTTCAACCCGTCCTCCTATCAATATGTCCGTAGACACTAGATACAGATGGAAATATAAATAAATTAAGGGGAAATAGTCTCCAACACTCCAACCAAGGCTTATAGTGCATATGGAAGGAGAACTTCTTTTTTTTATATCCCGTCCTCGTCCTAAGTTTTTGATTATCATCCTGCTAATTTGTTCAACCTTTTTTTTTGCCTCGTATGAATTATTATTATCGGATTTTTATGGTCGTTTTTTTTTTTGGCTGTCAATACACATAAGCTGATACATGATAGGAGACTCTGTCAGAGCCGGGTATTGCTGATTTTTTCCAGTACAAACAAACACAGGGGGGAACCATATGAATTCTCATTTCCCATTCTGTGTATAATCATTGTTGTGCCCAACATACGTTTCGGGGGAGACCCCACCATTATCATATGTTACATGCATGATCCGTGAATTTCATACTTGAGTTCCTCTCAGGAACTGGTTAGCCCTCCAAAAAGATTGAAAAGATGGGATATTGGGTAAAACTGTGGAAACCCATAGAAATCCAGGGGAAATGTTGGTAAAATTAGAGAAAGTCAATGCAAATAAATGATAGATTTCTCTGGAGTAATTTTGTTGGACGGTGGAGTCTTTATTGATTCAGAGAAGGAAAGACAAAAGAGTATTTTGTAATAATTCGTTCCCAGCAAATCATAATACACAGGAGTGTTGTACGGAGACCCAGCATTGGAAATAATTTCATGGCGTTTCTCGTTTTTCTTCGTTGTTGTGCCGAAGGTCACGCTTGTTGAAACAACCTTTGTCACCCAGGTCCTTTGTCCTCAATTGTGGAACCTTGACGATTTTCGATTCTAATTAATATTTCCACTTCTACTGGTGAGAATTTTTCAAAGCCGGAGCCATACAGAAAATAACTGTTGACACAAAATATAACTAAAGAGGCAGAAAGGCAGTGAGAGAGAGAGAGAGAGAGAAAGAGAGAGAGAGGGAGAGAGAGAGAGGGAGGGAGGGAGGGCCGGGGGGAGGAACACAAAACTGTGGAAATGTATGGCCAGGAAAAGTAATAGAACAAAGCCAGAGGCATTAGAGGCGTTGGGGATACAGAAAATACTTAGAGGGAATAATCAGATTGAATGGTTGATTAAAAAAGGTTTCCTGAAAATTAACCAATTTTCGTCATCACCTTTCATCAATTACAGGATTCCTTACGTCGCTCACTAATTAAATCTAATTGAAGTGATCTTGTAAAGCTTCAAAGGAGCGCAGGCTGTAGTCAGAACATTGTAAGTTTTTTGTACACGTATGTACAGACATGGTTCCTGGCCAACAAGCCATGTGTTGGATAATGTTTAAAGGAGAATATGTAGTACTGGAGTCGTACCTATGTGTAGTGCTAAAATCCAAATGGGCTGTTTTCATTTCCGTGGATGAACACACTGAGGTGAAGTTAATATTCCTTTGCTTGAATTTTTCCCCGAAAGTGGAGTTACTTATCGAACACTCTTAGACTAGGAGAAGGGCTAGGGGGAGAAAGATACAGAGGGAAAATAAAGAGCTAAAGATGTGGAGTTGAAAGCTTGGATTGTGAAATAGACATAATCTAAATGGTAAATAGTAGGTTACGTATAATAGGTTGACCCGTGATGAGAGAGACCTTTTTTACCCGTTTTTCATCAAATGGAATACCAATTTCGAATGCTAACGACTTCACCTTTGAATGTACCCCTTAACTTGGTATTTGTATGTTTGAATGTGTGTATGTGTGTGTGTGTGTGTGTGTGTGTGTGTGTTTGTGTGTGAGTGTATGTGTTCATATGAGACCATACGTAATCACTACATATGCCCGAGTGTAGAAATACCCTGCAGATTGGTAAATACAGGGAAGCTGTGGAAAAACCCTTTATTTTGGTTGACGTTTCCAATCTCAGTAATTGAAAATTTAACGATCCATTACTCCCTTGTTTCTCGTCATAATGAGACCATGCAACTGTTCCGTAAATTGAAAGGCTGCATGTACCTGACTGTTCCTCCTATAGGACCCTCATAAAGGCACACTATTTAAGATCCCGAGGAAAACACCGTGTTGTAGTCGGGCTCACACGGATTTCCTTCCGACACCCTCTCTATTTGTTTTCCACAGCCCTGGATCTCGCCCCAATTAACACACACTTAATTGCTTTCTGCTCAAAGTAAGCAAAGTGTTTAGGGACAGTTCCAGAGCCCACAATTTGAGCACAGTTTCATACTTTCCCTCCGAGACTCGTCCCTATGTATCCCTGAATGCCCTATGTCTGCTTGAAAAAACTCAATTTCAATCAGGCTTCATTCCCCGAGTACACGAATGACACCCCCAAAGGTGGACAAGTATCAAGGATTCAAAAAATTTGCCAAAATGATTGTCAAGTTCTAATTTGATTTTGCAGATGAGGTTTTTTATTTGAATTTGTTGACTATTGATGTGTAGTGTTACGGGCCTTCCATTCCGGGGAACAATGATGAGGGACGGGGGAAACTTTTTGAGTAGATTGTGGTAAACTGTGAGGAATCCCCAGAGTTTTGTTGATATGAATGCGGTTTGGTGATACTAATCTGATTCAGTCATAGGAATCGTTGGCATATGCATAGGTTTTTGTTGTATCTACGGTTGGGGTCTCATGGAGTGAAGTATGTAATATGACAGTGTATTACAGGGCAGCGACACACACACATCATCAAAGTAGGAACCCTTGGGTGGTATAGTAGTAATAAGTTGAAAAAACTAAAGGGAGTTGATAAAACTGGAGATGAAGGGGGATGAATCGACGCTGAGAGTGCTTGAGTGGATTACGAAGGGTTTCCGTTATCTTGTTTGGTGAAAATTGCGGTCTGACAATGTCATTAGTCATAAATGTATGACCATTTAGTTATAAAAGAGAGGACAGGATGGTTGGATGGATGGACCACATTTAGTCTGACTATTTCCGGCCTGACACGCCTATACCTTTCCATAGGCCGTCGTCATCCACGGAGTCCATTGAGTTCTATTGAATACTCAGTTGCACTGACTCAACTCACCAGTAGACTATTGATACTTTGGTACCCAAAGAGGAAAAAAAATGCCACTGTCCAGCTAGAGTGGAGGCGGGCCTGAAGAATAACCTTTTATCATCCTAAATGGATTTCAGCTCTTAGCCTCGTGTCTTTTCTCCCTTTAACTTGCGTCTCTCTCTCTCTCTCTCTAGCCTTTCATCTCTTTCTATCTATGAGGAACGTTTTCTTCCCTTATACTCTCACCGACTCCTATCTCCTGCCCTGGCCCTCTCCAAGACCTACCCAGGAGGAACAGAGTGTGTGTCTGTTGTGTGTACATAAGGACCTACCTAATGGTATCATATTCCTTCCAAGTAGTTCCAAGTAAGGATGATACCCATATATCGATACACATTATATATTTCCTACTGTCCTACGTGGAATCCATGGGTGGAATCCACACAATTACTCCTCGCCTCGCTGCCGGACACACGAGGAACTATCTGTACAAACTACTGCAACAATTTTTCCCTTTTGAATAGATATACTAGTAATCCACTGCGTCCCATCTACAATCGCATTATCTGTCATGTAAGATTTGAGCTTGTTCATGCATTTACCAAAAGTACGTCTTTGGCAGCCTTGTTTTTACTTCCCCCCACATCTCCGTCGGACCAAACTTATACTCTCGAACTTCGAAGGAGACTCTCGGAAGGAAAAGCAACTCCTACTTTCCCTACATGTATGGACCCACACACATGGGAAAGTCAACGAACAATGAAGGATAATCTCTAGCTTGGCTAGGACAGATCAAACCCTAGAACCTAGGGTTACACTGGAATTGTCGATAATCGAACGCTAGATGGATTCTTATTTTAATCTCCCGGAAAACAGTCACAAGCCTTTCATACATTTCCTGTCTGATACTACCGGTCATTGATCTTCCATACAAAGGTTTTATTTTGTCTGAATCAGAAGGCTACACGTCCAGTTTTTTCCATCATGCTTTTTATCTCAATTGAGGAGATGATTCCTGTAGAAATTCTTCAGGTATTCCGATCATATTCTTCAGATATTGTGACACCTACATATGTGATTATGTATGTAGCTATAGCGTAACTTGTGGACACAATGTTTTGACACAGATAAGATAAAATGTAAAAGCTCCTTCCTTTCAAAGAGCCTTCCAGCATAAAAGGACCTAACATTCAAAATTATTATGTTTCAGAGGCCTTTTTAGTAAAACAGCGTAAATTTTTTCACGGTATCCAAATTTGTGGTTAATCACAGTAGAGCAATGTAGCTTGGCGAAAATGTCAGTAAAGTTGACGCTCAGCTGAGTAAAAGTGATAGCAGAAATACGGAGGTAATTTCTGAAGTGGAAATACTTAAGTTGTAATTTTGAGAATTATTTATATATTCTAGTCACCATGAAATTCTAATTAAATCTGGCTTCATTCACGTTTAATTACGTGTGAAGTGCTTGAGAATTTGAGGCAGATAAATAATATCAGATCCCAAGGCTTTGTGTGTGTGTGTCATATAATATGGAGGAATCTAGTTGTAAAACCAGTTGATTGAGGCTTGCAATTATTCTTACACTACTTACAACAACAGACTACTGAAGGAAACTTTGAGAATTTCAAGGAATTGAAGATTATTGTACTCTTTGTAGAGTTTAAGATTCTTGTGACAGGTAAAGCATTAGGAGGGAATTATAACAAGAAATTCTGAGGATAACCATTGAATAAACAAATCTCTGGATTCAAAGAAGACGAACAACATGAATTACACCTATTTTGTTTGTGGTTCACAATAGGTCCAATACTTCTCTGAAGATTGGGAGACTCAACAATGCTCCTCCATGATCACAATATCAGAGTTTGACTTGAGGTGCTTTCCTATATCCCTGTTATTACAGACTCTGTCCCTGGCATACGTAACAAATATGAGATAGATACCTACTTATGCATCCCAGTCTCCCAAGCTCCATTACAATCCAGGTGGATATGCACACATATTTACGTAACTAACAATAAGTGCTGATCTGTACAGTGGAAGTGGTTTTGTATAAGTAAGTAGCTGTCTTGCACAGTCAGAGTACATGGAGGGATAATAGAGATGGGGTCTGGTCCCAGTGTATTTTAAATTTGAACTACATATGCCACTACTACTACTACTACTCCAAACCGCTACCCGGAGATTTGTTTATGCGGTTTTTAAGGTTAGCTTAATACTGATGGACTGCTGTTAGTTGTTGGAGGGGTTGCTTTACTCTAAGCCTCTGTAGATAGATATGTATTACGTGAGTTGCAAATTACTAAAAGGAAAGAAAGGGTCTCGTGTGAGTCAATTCCGTAAGCGTAATAGCTATCTGACACAAATGCCAATAACACCGGGGATACAATGAAATATCATTATTGTTTGACTTCCCTGTTGAAAGGGCCCAGCTTTTCAAATACAAACGAGCAAAAAAAAAATAAACCCAGTGGTAACGTAACAAGGCAGACGCACGTATCTACATTATTTGGCCCTGGTGAATCTGACCATATTTTTTAGTTGAAAAAATGAAGAAATCGCGAATACATTCCCTCTTTTTATTCCTATTGCTGTTCTCATGAGCCTCTGAATCCCGTCAGCATGGAGATCGTTACTGTGTGGAACTAACACTTGAAAAATGTTATTAGGGACTGCCTTATTATTATCACTATGTTGGAATTGGTACTCTTCTCAGTGAGTGAATGTATAAATAAATGTTTCGAAAAGTATTTTCGAGATTTATTTTGAGCGTATACACATCATTGTGTGACTCTGAGTTGTCCACAGTCGGAGTGGAGGAGTAAACAGTATGCATCAAAGGGTGTGAGAGGAGTATCTATCTATGGGGTATGTATGGGTATGTGTGGTTGGAGATAGGAGGGAGAAATATCATGGGGATGTGTGTGTCTGTGTCTGTGTGTGTGAGTCTGTGTGTGTGTGTGTCTGTGTTATATGTATAGAGTGGAGCGTAAAAATACGAATACAAATACATAGGTGGTTGTGGCTTTTCATCGACTCGCTGGTTGCGTTGGTTTTCAAGATGCAGGTAGTAAGTAAACTTTTATATTTATGTTTTTTCTTCTACATTGATAGTTAAAGTAAGCAAAGTAAGGCAAAAAGCACTGCACCACACAATCCTATACAACAACAAGAGAGATTCAAGAAGAGAATTGTTGACGGCATTCAGTGCTAAAGTGAAGAAGAGGTTTCTATTTTATTTTCTAAAAGCGAAGCATCAGACTGGGAGAATTGAAATGAAATGATGAAGAAGAGAGAAGGAAATTTTTTCTGCTCCTTCAAGAGATGTGAATGTGATGTGGATGGATATAATATATATAAAAGGGTTCTGATTGTGAAAAAAAAACGACAGAAGGAAATCATGGAATAGTCTTCCTCGGAGTGTACATAATGGAATCTATATAGCATGGAAATAGTCATTGCTTCTCCTTACGGACTCACTACGACTACTGTGAGGCTTAACAGGAGTGTAGTAAGTAAGTAATAGTGAGTACAAGTACGGACGGCTTTTACAACAGCAGCAGCTTGGTTTTGCTAGCTATTGCCATTCCAGAGAATAGACTGTAGTGTTGGGGGAGTCGGTCCCATTGTCATCATTTTGGAAGGCACAAAAGCCACTGAAGACTTGCATACACAATGTACACGTACGTACAGAGAGAGAGAGAGAGAGAGAACACTTACATTGCAAACACACACTCGTACACACACATGCACCCGAGAACACTGAAAAACCCATACATACGGCACACAGAGAGACGTCAAATGCAGAAAAGCAACCTTTTGTACCAACTCGAATTTCAGACTACTAGAATGGCTCCTGTCTTCGAAAAACGTCAAAACCCGTCCATTCCGCCTCTCGTTCCAAATTTCTCTGTTCGTCCATTGTCCCGGACGAGAATTTTCTTTCATCTGTAACAGCAACAACAACTCACGTCACAAGTTTTTTTTTTCGCAACCCGTCTCCAGCAATATATGAACGTGCCTGTAAAAGGAAATGTCTATAGAAGGACACATTTTGAATTTCGGCTTTTTAGATGTACACCATGCAACTCAAGTCAATTAACAATTCCCGTCGATTACATTGAGCTCTGTATCCCAGTATTGTAGCAGTTCTAGTACCTCCAAAAAATGTCTCCACGTGAGATGCAAATGTGTGTGCGTGTGTGTCTGTGTGTGTGTGTGCGGGGTTTTGAGAAAAACCAATTCTTGGAATCTTGTCACAAGGCAAAGAAACATCTTCGCTGGAAATACTTATCAACTTGGAGAATTTCTCGGCATGGAGTTTCGCTATAGGCATACCCTGATTGTGAGTCGGCTCAAATCAAAGAGCTCAAATCGTAGTATTTTATTAAAACAGTTTGTACTTGTATGGATACTTTTCAGTCCAACTCCAACTTTTCCCAATAAACATGTCTCTACAGGCATATACACACACACTCACACAGTCTCACATGCCCAGTCATGTCCGTCTGGTCACAAAGCTATTTCCACCAGCTAATGATCCTTGTAGTCATGTTTGCAATCACTGAGTCAAGCGGAATCATGCTGTCACCTTGTAAACAGCTTGTGTGGATAGTGTACAGGAAAATGTTTTTTCAAGTAGGACTTATGCAAGTGCATATGTGCACCAGAAAATTTCATTTCTATTTTTTGGTACTCTCTATCTGCCCTCTCTGTCTCTCCCTCTCTCTCTCTCTCTCTCTCTCTCTCTCTCTCTCTCTGAGTCTCTTGACGGAGTTTTGAGGTCAAATAGCTACAGAGATGTAGGTATTTTTTGACTCCGGGGACATATACTTAGACTTATAGGCAGATGGATGGGCATGGTCGTTAAAGTTTAGCCAATAATGACACGGCTGTCATAATTTATAATCAAGGGAAATGTGGATAATGGATGGGTGTTCCTGGAGTGAAGCACCCACGAGACAATTCTTACAATGATACACAATGTCTTTGAATGGCTAAAAACAGTGCCATCATCGTGATGATCATGACGATGCTATTGTTAGCCTTTGGCTTTGTTGCTCTCTTGAATATTTACGGAACGAACGCTGCCGTTTAGTCCCTATACCATAGACGACAAGTGATTCCTCCATGTGTAAGCCTATTAACAACAATAGTAGCATCATAGCTTTTGTTTGAGGGAGATACCTCCTCAGTGGGATTTTATGAAACTATTTTTACAACAACACAAACTCTGTAATTTTGTAGTTCATTTTCCAAGACTATATTTCAATTATTGCCAGGAGCGTTGCACTGTGACGACATACTGTACATATGTAGATTAAACCCCTGCACTTTGTATCCCTGTCTGCAACTTTTATGACATGGACCAATCCGGTCTGGTATGGTGGTGTAAATAACAAGGGAAACAATGTCTGACGGATTGAATACCCTTGTTACGATTAGTCGATCATGATTTGTAAATATATGAAAGAGGGTGATCTTTCGATCATAACATGTCATAAGTCAAGTGTGCATCAATCATCCTAATGGTTTTTTATTCTAGAGCTATAGTATCCCCTCAAAAACTTGATCTACATGCAACCCCAAAGGTTTCGACTCTCAAGCCGAGCAAACCGAACCAGAACCATATGAGTGTTTCTCATTCGAAACATATTGTCGCTCCCTACATCCTTTAGAAGTGAACAACCCTCAATGAAGATAATGACAGTAGCTTCTTATACTGTAGTATATACAGTACCGACTCCAATGCAACAGCGTCAACTCTCAGGGGTCTCTTGAATGAATTTCCAACCTCTTCGAATCTTTTCCCTAATTTTATCTAAATGTTTGATTCCAATATGTGAATTCAACTTCACAAAAATTCTCATGCCATTGTCCCTCTCATAGGGCCATCTCAATTGAACCAACTCCTAGTTAATAATTTAAGCTGACAAAAGAGGACCCTTTAAACTGAAGACCTGGACTATCAATGAAGGTTAAGTTTAATCTTAAGTAAGAACCTTACAGTAACAATGGGAAATTGTTCTGCTGGGGATGCTCCCAAGAAAATAATGAATTCTTCAGGAACTACAACGTCCACGGACGTATGTACAGGTATAATTACATCTAAAGCTCCAACTCTAGACGTCGTATATGTACAAGTCAAGTAAGTGGCCTCGTGCAGAGGGGTAAAAAAGACTCTTGAAAATACCAAGTAAATATTCAATACGAATTCCAGTCTAGAAAACTCTTCACAGAAATGCAGACGAGTGCTCTCAAAAAGATTGTTACTTTGCCCCATGTCATAATAAAGCCCTCATTACAATTACATACCACTACGACCACTCGATTATTCCTGCTAATGTCCTTCCACGTTGACTTACCACGTTACTTTCCCAAGTGCTGTCTCTTTTCAGCGGAGCCAACTCAAAGTACAAGGGTTACATATGTATGGCCAGCTCCTTTTACATAGTCCTTCTTCTTTGCAAAGAACTTACTCACACTGCAGTGTTTCCCTAGACCAATAAGCTCCTATGTCAGACATCATTTGATTTAAATAACAAAATTGTTTTCATTCAAAATTGAGAAAAATAATAAGTAAATAATTATATACATATGAGCATCAACCATTATTTCCTTTCAGGTTGGTCGTAAATTATATGCTGAAAATGTTCGCAAGAATTTGCGAAAGGCGTGGGAAAATGGACCAGTCCCCAGAAATCTCTACGATGATTACATGAAGATGTTAACTTCTGAGTGTATCTAACATCTCCATGGACGTGATAAGCATAAGTTGTAGGGATGGCAAGGTTATTTTTTTTAATGAAGTGCAAACGGAGTAGCCCCAGTGTTACTTAAACTGTAGTAGTCGACAGGGCTGAAGGGGACTATAACAATGACTGTATTCAGTGCAGTAAGGCATGAGCTAGAAACTGTTGAATGGAGACCAATAAATTCTAGAGTTTAGGATTCAGGAGGTGTTTTATAGTTGTGTGTACTAAATAGTAGGATGGCGGGGGGGGGGGGTGATACGGGGACTCCGATGTTGCAGAGGGAAGAGTTAGTTTAAACAAATTGTAATACTAGTGACAAATTGAGAGGAGATTTTATGAGATGAGTCAAATAGATTTTATTTTGTATTTTAGAGAAGAAAATGGTTAGGCTCAGTGACGGACGGGTTTTCCGCGTAAGAGAGATGTCGTCGGTATTGCGCGTTTCTGAAAGAGAGAAAGAGTATTTGCTCGACGAATTGAAATGATAGAGAATGGGTGAAGTGGAGTTGAGGGAATTTCCTATTCCGTGGAAAATGACCCAAGGGAGTCCTCATAAAAGTCGAATTGTATGCATTTTCACACTCAATATGGTTTACTTAAGTGATTAGATAGAACTACCGACCGACCGCATCTCATTCCGCATCCTCACCCTTATGATTGACTCCGACGTGTGACGTGTTGCTTCTCCCCACACATTTATTCCCACTTCATCTCCCAATATTTTCTCTCGTCCTATCTATTAACCGTCTATTTACTTTTATATCTGGCGGTGAAGCCAATATGAAACCCAAGCGTAGCCAATGTTATGTGATATTGAATGGATCCTTTTACAGGGATCCTCCACTATATATAACAAGTACACTGGTGGTTGTGTGTGTGTGTGTGTGTGTGTGTACATCAATGGGGAACACTTCTTCCAGCCCAGACTCCATACACATAGGTACAATGGAGATTGTACATGTACTGTGAGTATACTTATATTTATATGGACTCCATAAAGACTGACAGGGAGCATAACCAACCCTTTCCTTACTGACTACAACCACTTCTCCCATTCTAAGATGAAAGACACATATGATAGTGGGACAAAGTAGAAAATCTGTTTTATAGGATATTATCAAGGGGTGTGCTTCTGATACCCCAATGAATTCCCACCATATTTGCATACGGACTTAACTTTTCTACTCGAATCGTGATTTAATTGTACGTACTTATTGTCGAATGAGGTAGCGATAGAGCTGACGGAGTAAAATGGCTTCAAATCTATCTCCATTCACATCAAATTCCATTTCCTCCTGTTCCAAAAGATAAAGTGCACATTGGGACACGAAATTGAAAAACTTTTACGATAAAATTCAAATCAATGCTCTTCCTGCATTAGTTTCTTTTCCCAAAGTAAAATAACAAAATATTTTATATTTTTTTTTCACTCCTCCAGTAATTCTTAACTAAAACATGTCAAGGCGGCTAGATTCCCAAGGAAAATCAATACACCGACATTTAAACCTTCCGTCATCTTCTCTCATTTTTTTTTCTTCTCCGACTCCTCCGCCGTTCCCAAAAGTCTCTCCCTCTCATTGATAGTCACACGGAGTGGAGGACAAAAGTTAACTTATCCACTCTTCTTGAAAATACTGACGTATCTCCAGATATGGAGGCTCACAAAGCACGGAGGCATTGACAGAAAATTAACCTTGATTTGTTTACGAATACACGAATATAAAATTTGACATTTGGAAGACTCCACAAAATTGTATCGTCTTGGGGAAGAGATAATTATACCTATTTTTTAAAAAATTTCCTCTTCCAACTCCGATGTTGGGCTGATGTACACATTAACTTCTAAGTTTGGCATCTGTCACATGATTATTATGGCCTTGTTCTCTGATGCAGATATAACAGCCACATCTCCTTTGTGAAACTCCATATACTCCCGCTTGCTTTTTATTCCTCTCAAAGTTTTCTCCCTTTTCACTTTTGATGGCATTGTGAAGGAGCAGATAACCCTGCCTTGACAATGTCGCCATGTTGGTAATAAGCATACATCAAACAACGAAGGACTTACAATATTACCGAGTTCATAAAGATTTGGATATCTACTACTACTAGTGGTGCTGTTACTATTATTATTATTATTTTTATTTTTATTATTATTACTATGACAGTCCTAGATAACGGGTAACGAGGAAAACTCAACTTGGAATGTATTTTTATTCGAGATAGATACATAAATTCGTATCTGCATACTTCCTTGAGGCAAATGCACTCAAGGTATACCTACAGTCCGTGTCTCAAGACGAAACTGTTATAAAAAATATATACTTCACTGAAAACATTGCTTGGAATTTCAATTGCACCCTTTGAGCCGATGCTTGTACATGTCCACATTTAGAATTGCATAGGAGAAAATATGCCCAGGATTCTTACTCCTACAGAATCGATGGGATTTAATTGCATGGAATTTTATTTTGCAGGCATCTTGCACCCTGTAATTGTGTACCAGTGCAAGGAGTAATAAGCTGGGCCTGCAACAACTACTCCTAACAATGGAAAAGTGTACGGAAGTACGTCTAAATTGTAGGGCATGTACATAATAAGTAACAACAAGCTGATACAAGGCTACAGTGTGAAGGTAGGATGCGGAGCCCGCTTTATGCACACACCAATGAACAATAAAAAAAATACTGCTAAGCTCTCCGTAAACCATACAATAAGAGTACAAAGCCTGTGTTACTCGTGAACAGTCTTTCAGGGGATCATTAAGTCAACTCTTTCCTAGTTTTTTTCCCCACTATTTCAATCATTTAGTTACTGTACACTGAAAATATTTGTGTAGGAACTCTGCCAGCCGGCAGTAATGATAGAAACAAGATGTAGTCGATGGAAGGAGTATTTTCCTATACATTGGGCATTGTCCCTCACAGGAGGAAATACCTTTTGAATCCTCCTGATTACAAGAAGGGAAGCACACTTATAAAAATATGATTTCGTCAATTTACATATATGTATGTAAGGGACATGACACACACACACACACAAAATCCCCAATACCAATATATAATGATAGCATTATATTGGGAAAGTTGTAGGAACGGGGCGTCAATTAGCTCGGAAACAAGTTATACGCCAGTTGACACTATTGAGATAGACTTAAGTGATGACAAACTTTTTCTCCCGACGAGTCTCAAGAGCCGGAGAGGTTCCGATGGAAATTTTGCATGTTGACAGTACCTTTCGTACGCTTAGATTCATTTGGGTCGAATTAACGGATTAGAGATTTTTTTCCGGGGATCGTTATCTCACTTGAATAACTTTTCCTCAGTCTCCCTTTATTTTCCCTTCATCATCATGAAGAAGCATATGCTCCCAACCTTTCCCACGAATGTACATACATAATAAGCACCCCCAAGAAAACACACGTAGTGTTTACACACACACACATACACATACACACACATACACACACACATACACACACACAAACTAACGACAAGCTACTTACGACAAGCAAAACATTAAATCTCATTTTTTGTTGTTGTTGGGCTCTCAGTCAGAGCATTCACAGGAGTACGATGTTTCAAACTTTCCACTCTGAGATTTCAAAGGGAACGCTATAATGAGGACTAACAGTTGATTGGAGAAAAGTTTTATATTATTTAAAACGATCCAAACGCACCACTCCACTCCTAGAACCTCATCACTTCAAATTAAAATTAATACAAAGCAATATAACATGGACTGATTTTTTTTTGCCATCAAAAATTTTTTGCGACTTCCATCCTAACTCATGATACATAGGGATTGCTCAACTCATGACAGTACCAAGGGTTGTTTTTACTTGAGATATAGTAACTTTCAGTAATATAATTATTATAATAAAAGTTTTATTTATTTCCGTCCTGCATTTTATTTTTAGAATCACAAGAAGTAGTTCCCGTGCTTCACTTGTTTCTTTTTTTTTGTTTGAAATTTTTAAATTGCGAAAATAATATAATCACAGTTAGCGTTAATATAATCAAGTTAGTGTTAATAATTTTAGGCTCGGAGGATTTATTTTGTTGCAAAGAGTTGAAATTCCAAGTAATGCAGAAATCTCTGGTGAATTGCAAAATTTTGTTATATCATGAGTTGTTTTGCTAACAATATGAAAGTAAATAATTTTATTATTTGGTGTGTTGAGGGTTCTTTGAAGTTTAGCTGTTGACATGACATGACTGTTCTGCCCAGGAGTCTTATTATGGCTTTGGAGGTATGGCGGGTGACAATCTACTTTTTTTTCGTACTAAAAGGAACCTTTATTTACTGAAGCATCCAGCCTTTTGGTAAGAAATAGAATGAGGGGGGGGGGGATGGACAATGCATATAAAAATGAACTACAAATGAAAATTGTTGTTTTCATGCCGAAATGATGGCAACGGAATAATGACTGCTTAATGTGAGATTGGAGATGAAAAAAATTGTTGGATCGTATCTAGTGACTGAGGTTTTGTGCTCGCAAAAGAATATCTGCCATTGTTGAAATTGTTCGTGTAAAAATGAAGAAGGGCTTTAATATTTTCGACTAGAGATTAACATAAAAGAAATTGTTTAGGAGGCCTTCATAGATGTGGAAGAAGTAGGAGTTAGAATCCTCATTATTTCTTTCCTTTTCCAGTTGAGGTGATTTGCTCATTGAAATGTCACAATAGGCAGAATAGACATTCATATTTTTTCTAGTCTTTTTCTCTGTGGAAAAAAAAACTACATAGGTTGTGATTAGGAAGAGTTATAGCGGACGGAGATGAACTGGGAGTTTTGTGTAGTTCTTGAGAAAGCACACATGCGTACATAAATCCCAACTCCGAAAGGAATGAAGGCAGAAAAAAAGAATAGATACATGTCTGTTTTCATCCATTCCTTTCCTCCATGTGTTCTCTTGGTTTCTCTGTGTGAGATGATAGCGAGAAAGAATGGGAAAATACAGTATCTGCGCTGAATCTACCCATTTTCTTTGCTTCCTCAGATGACACGAAATACTCAACGCGACCAACCAAAAAATTCCCGAGCGAAAGGGGTAAAAAAAAAAGAAACTTCAGACGACTGTAGGAAGCCATCGAATGTGAATGGAACCTAAAATCCTTTACAGATCCTCCACGCTCCCTGTTTTTCGGCAACCTTCAAGCAGCGCATCATTTTTGTTCCAAAATACGGATGCAACCTCAAACGTTTACGATTATTTGTAATAATTACTGACGTGTGTGTACAGATAATAACAAGCTATGCACTACACAAACTGAAATAAACCTTTCATTGGAGTAATCCTTTAGTCGTCGTCAATATTCCAGTAATTACTTGTTGTTATGTCAAGCAGAATTCTTATTCTTTATCTACAAACTTGAAGGATTTTTGCTTGACAATAGATTTTTCTATTGTTTTGTTTATCAAGTTAGAAAACAAACGGGATGATTCAATCACGTCATTATTTTATAAACAAGAACCCCCAATTCCAGAAAATTTGAAACATGATGTAATTTTTACAAAAAGCAAACTTTTGTACAATGCCTTCAGACATGCACCATTAAGATGGGGTTCCTGTAAAATAAATGTATTTCTTTCTCTCACAATGCTGGACTTCAAGATTGAACTAGCATAACAATATGCATTTCATAGGAACTGAATTGAGTCTGTTGTAAACATTTGGAGGTTTTACTACTCAACCTCTTGACTGTAGTGCACTTTTAACATTTTAATTCACTTGTGGGACATTGTGGGAAATAAGATTGATTTTGTCGTTACTCAGGCATTTAAATGCAACAGTTTTTAGAAAACCCGACCTTTCATGAAGTATTCAATGGGATGTTTCATGTGGTAAGGATTGACGGGACACTCCAAAATAGAGATGTATGTAATTACATGTAGTGCTGGTTGTAATTGTCGCATTCTCATTACACGAATCGCCTTCATAGAACAAATTTGGAAATTGTGAATTTTGATAACTTTAAGAAAACTTGGATGGAGGAGCTGTCATGTGCTCTGAGAATTCTTAGAAGTTATATATTTCTGGAGTATCACTGCATCGCACCGATTGAAAGTACAATAACCGTTCCAAACTATACTTTCCTCCAATTTAGCAAAAACATTTATTGTACAGGGCTCTATTCCGACGCAGTAGTGACATTGTGTCTATACTGAGTTACTCTGTCAGAGTAACCTGAAACTGAAGCTGTACTGCGTAATTATGCGAAACATGCTATCCCTTTCTATTTGTAATATGTTGTTTAAGTTAATTCTAACAGTTTTGTTATTTGAAAATGTCTCCATTTCAAGACTAGTGTGAATCAATCTTTCAGCTAGTTCTCCACTTGAGTAATAATTTTTGTAACTTGTATACCTTGACACGTTCATGTTGAGCCTTACAATTTGCAATACTGGGTACTGGAAGCTTGTGAAAAGATCTTTGACAGGAACTTTTTCTTGTTCAACCCTATTCGTACTCAGTCTTGTATTAATTCGTATATCGAGCTTTATTACGGTAATAGAACTATGAATAAGATCTACCAATAGAATCGAAAACACTAATTACTTCTTACTGAATAAGCGAAACCGTAATTTAATGGTCGTTTGCGTCTTACTTAAGTATCCGACGATACTTATTATTATTTAGCATTAGATTGTCGTAAAGTCATGATTACAAACTTAATTAATTTCTTTTACCTTACACATTTTAGTAATTGATTTCTCTCATTAAAGTAATTTTGATTTTTTCTATTCTATTCGGTAAAGTTGGTTTACAACTCACTTCCATCTCTCCACAAATTACCAGCAAATAATAATTACTTAACCAATAAAAGGAATTGAAGTACATACATACATGAAATAGGCAAAACAGACCAAAGAACGTCAAGTGGAGGAACTACTTGTAGTCTATGTAAGTCACTGTGATTATTTATACATATGCATTTTGTAAGGTGAGGGTTTTTATGTAGGGGTCAGAGATTGGAAATATTCTCAAATACTGTATTTGAAAATACTTAGTTTGAGATACCTCAAGTATTTTAGTATTTGTATTTTAAAAAACCTAGATACTACTGTCGTACCACAGGGTTCGTTGACGTGAAGTGTTCAATAACTTTTTAGATCATTTTACTTCCTGCTACAAAAAAATATCCGCGGGTTATTCATTTACAATTTTAAATGGAAAACATTTACAGGGTATCGTGATAAGCATATATGTACATATGTGTCAAAGGGATTGACGAACAATATTTGTGTTTGAAATACCGTATACCGTATTTATTTTGTATTTAATCTTTTTCAATAGTACCACGTAATTGTATTTAAACAAGGAGATTCAGTTACGTGTATTGTTGTTTGTAATTAGTATATTGAATTCTTCTGTTTCAGTATTTTATTTGATATTTTACATTATTATATTTCAGTATTGAAGATACTTCAGTATATTTTCAATACCGAAATGTAAGAACGTAAAATATCAAATAAAATTTTATTTGATATTTTACGTTATTGTGTTTCAGTATTTTTTGTATTCGGTAATTGGTAATTTACGCAATTTCGTTTCAGTATTTTATTTTGTAATTCGTATTTTGTGCTATTGTATTTCAGTATTTTATCTTTTAATTGTTATTTTGCAAATCTGTGCTTCTGTATTTTATTTTCTATTTAAAACGAGAAACTGAAGTATTTTTCCTATCTCTGATGGGGGGTTATCAAAAATTCCATTTATTACCTCACCAAATTTATGTACACTATTTTGGACTGAATGTGAAAGGCTTTTGTAAAGTTGTACAAGAAAACAGTAAAACAGAAATAATGCAAAGTACAATATTGACAAATAAAGCTTTGGTTGTTAAAGCAAGTTCAAATTCAATTGCCAATATTCAAGTAGGCCTCTCACTTTGTTCCTGCCAATTATTCCTCACTCTGTTTTCCCGAGGCACTTCAAACTGTTTTAAAACAACATTAAAAATTTTTAATATTTTTAGAATATAATATATCAAGTCTTTCAAAATATTTTGAAAGACCGAAGAAATTCTCGCATCTCATCGCCCCCATTTTTCCCCCTGGGGCGGCAGGTAAACAACAACGTTTTTGAAAATTATTTAGTTACTTGCAAAATCTATACGAAAGGATAGGGAACTTGAATATGATGTCATTGTTTATGCCAACTATTAGAACGGGAACCGACGTTATGTAACAACCCCAGAAATTAACTTTGTCATTAGGGGCATCTGTAAATGTTTTGCCGTTTTTGCTATGATGTTCCATCATGTCAAACTTTCCACGATGTTCAATACCAATTACCAAATAAATAACTGTTTGGGCATTTGTCACAAAATATTCGGTAGATTTTTTTCAGGTATTTGTGGCAATATTTGATGCTGCTGAATGTATTGTGCGATAACAAGATAATCATCCGAGTTTTATTATTTAGTTTAGCCTTACAGGAGCAACTACTATTCAAACAAACATGAGGCCAACCATGTAAAACAATCGAAATCCGCTTTATTGTTAGTAGGAATGTGTTCATTTCAAATTGGGCTCCAGTGACTTAGTTGACTTCTAAAGGGCCTTGTTGGTAATTAATACCAATTAGTGCTGCTAATAAAACCAGATTGAGGGATTTAAAATAATGTATACTAATACTGAACCAATTCCTGCAGTAATAATATTATTTCCGATGTTCCTTACAGTTAATTTTAGCATACCAAATAGTACCATCTTGGAAAAGTACAACAAAACTTTAAATGAATTCACAGATAAATTTTTCGCACTGTCCATACGGTCAAGTTCAAAAAAGTTATATCTCACAATTTGTCTCTTTGATAGGAACAAAATACGGGCGACTTTTGTAAATTCAAGAATTATCTACAGAAACGCTTCATACTTTTGGAAGACTTGCAAGGGCCATCTATCTTCCCATTGAAAAGGTTGTTGCAGGAGTAAAATTGTGAGGGTGATCTCTACAGACCACAACGAGGCAGGACTGGCTTTTTCTTCCAATAAATGATGACTTAAAATAATTACATAAACCTACAGTTGGGGCAACGAGCAACAGCAACTTTCCAAAACTGTGGTTAAGAATCCGGGATTGGAAGAAATGCAAGCAATTATTAATGTATAGTGGTTCAGTCATATTTAACGGTCCTACAAGCCCTAAATTAAAGTCCTTAGGTCCTGATGAACTATATGGTGAAATGCTATCATGCTAAAGGACAATAATAAATTAGACGTAAATATAAGTGGTTGCTGTCGAAGTTTCGCTTAGTTTTCTTTCAGCTATGACTTCCTTTGCAGCCTCATTTATGATCTTCAAACTGTCAGATAATTCTTGGAAGGAGCTCCTGTGCAATGGGTTGGATTTCCAGCAAACTTGCATAATTTGATAACTAAAATAAAATAAATTAAAACACTTACAATCAATTACTACAAGCTCAACGTATAGCATATGGAAAAACATTCTGACATACATATTCATTTTCGTATAATCACTGCTATTAAGGGGCAGAAAACAAAAATTAACCAAAAACACTCCTTAAATTATTCGTTTAAACACAAGGAAAATACTTAGCCAGGCTTTTATTTTTAAAATTTAGCTAATTCGTTGTAAATAGTGTCAACCAATGCTTTGCATAAATGACTCACATTTCTGCTGCTGCGAACGAAGGCTGATTGCATCTCATTCCATTCTTTAGATCCTCGACGAATTTCGTGTTCCAAGTGACTCCTGGGTACGGATTTAGCCCCAAAGTAAACACTTCCCAGAGCAAAATACCAAAAGACCAAATATCCGACTTTACAGAGAAGGTCATACTTTCTAATGATTCAATCGCCATCCATTTCCATGGAAGCGGACACTAAAATATAAAAGAGACAGCGAGATCTGCTGTTAAGTTTACTTTAAAAAAAAAATTATAATGGTAGCTGTTGCCATTTTGACGAGCAGGAAAGCTACAAACCTGTGATGACTTTTTCTTAACATAAACAGGGTCAGCCAATATTCTCGCAAGACCAAAGTCGGCAATCTTAGGATTGAAATTGTCATCAAGCAAAATGTTCCTGGCTGCTAGGTCACCATGGATAATCTATATTTTCAAAAATCAGGGAGATACAATAAAAACATGTATATCTACATATGTGTGTCTTATATATTTCCTTTAAAGACTGAAATAGCTGCATTTACATTTTTCGAAGCCAAGAAGCTCATGCCATCCGCAATTTTGCATACCCATTCAGTTAGTTGTAAAATTTTCTTTTTTGAATCCTTCGTGTCTCTAAAATTTTAAGACCAGATGTTTAAAGCTAGAAATGATAGTTGAGGCTGCATTAGCCTAAACTATATTTATATTTTTTACTCATGGAGAAGTTCTCCGTTGCATAGAATATCTCATGTTTTTTAACTGATTTGCATTTCTTGCCAGCGTCGACTAGCTGGGATTTGTATATTTTGCCAACGTTGAGAAGCTCAGTTGTGTATGTTTCTCAACGTTACAGCTAATGCTAGCACATTTAACTTAACTCTAAAATACCTTTTACATTATTCTAACCATTAATGATTGATCCAGCTAAGCTAAAATAATTGAATTATTTTATTACTCCAGCCTTCACACTGTTAGGCCCTCAATTTCGTGGAGCATTTTCTCCAATTTTCCAAAACCTGTCACTCTCCAAAATGGCATCCCCTTTTTAATACCAAGCGAGTTTTAAACTATAATAATTCTAACTCACTTTGGAGTGTACCTTTTCCAAACCCTTAATTAAATTGTATCCTTTTCCAGCTCGATTTTTATAATAATTATTATTATTGTTGCAGTAATTAAAATCAAGTCTAATTGAGGCTGTTGTTTGCACCACTATCCTTCAACACATATACACACCGCATATCTCTTCATCTTGTATCATTCCATTCATTCAACTATCACATTTTCGAGATTATTCTTGTTTCTATCGAAACAATGGTTATAAATTACACATGTGCATTTTTAATTACTACTTACGACTGCTGAGTCCAATTAATATTTTCATAATCATCATTGAGCCTGTTCCTGTAGTTTGTGAGGTGATCTTTCAGGCATCCGTTACTGCAGAACTCAAGAGCAACAAAAACCTCACCTATTTTCAAAATTAATTTCATCGTATCAAATATTCAACAGATTTCACGGAATTATCAATTTCTGTAAAAATGACCACTCACGTTTATTAAGATTCTCTGTGCACGCTCCTACCAGCGAAATAATACTTGGATGTCTTTCAGACTTGATTGCGGCCATGATTTTTAATTCAGATAATAAAGCTTTCAAGTAAATTATGTCCACGTCTTTTGGTACTGTTTTCACGGCTACTCTTAAATAAATAGCGGAGGTCCCGTTACTTGCTATATTCATTTTTCCTTTGTAAACTACTCCAAAAGCTCCTTTCCCAAGAACATCTCTTTCACCTGTGAATAGATTTTTACATTCCATCAAGCTATATCATTACCAACAAAAGTCGCTACTCAAATTGTATAATTGAGTTTAAAAAAATACTAAAAATTAGTCGACGCCGATCAATTTCATGCTCTTGGTTGTACGGTTGGCTCCAGACCAGTAGTGGAATCTCTGGGTTATCGGAGCACCCTTTCTTGAACTCATCGATTTCCTTTGGGGAAAGCAATCGGAGAGCTTTTCTTTGCCTTGCGTTCTTCCTCCATAAGACTATTAACGTCGCCAGAAGACCGATGAAAACAAGCATAGCTACTGTCGTACTTCCGCCAATAATTTTGGCTTCCGTGGGGTCTAAAGGAATTTCAACAGATTTTTAATACACAGGTTATAGGGAGTTAACATATTATTTGTTACGTTATTCCATACCATGCACATGGAGTTTAACGGAAACCTCAGTTGACTCCAGATAATTAACCACTAAACAGCGATAGATGCCTTCAATGGTTTTATCCACTGCAGAAAAATGTAATGAGCTGTGTGCAGAAGTTGCATTTCTTGACGTAAATGTCGTATTTTGTACAGTCTACAAATGAGCATGATAATGTGAAACGGAACTTAAACTACAAATGGTTAATTATAAAATATCAATATGGGTAAATAATCATGGGAAGATATTTGTAAAAAAATATAACTGGACATATTTTAAGATGCCTATTTTTGACATTATATTTCCTCATGGAACAAACAGTATGAAACATAATTTTCCTCTTGAAGCTTCCATATCATTACTATTAGATATAATATTTTTTGTCTTGCGTAATTATGTAAAATCGATCCTGTTACTCACTTTATTCTTAAATATCCATTGAATTTCAGTTATAGGTATTCCAGTGACGTTACATTCTAGATTTCGGTTTTTGTCTCCTATATTCCAGGTAATCTTTTCCTTGTCTCTGAGGTTTGTAATTTGTAGCGGTCGAGGTTCTATAGAGCCGCAGAAAAACATTGGAAGAAAATAATCAAATATTATCAAATTCTTATTACTAGTGTAATGAACTTTGGTTATAGAAATAATAAGAAAAGTCCCTTTCAATATTTTCTTTAGACTTACCAAAGACACTAACCGGAACTGATTTGTTCACCCAATCCGTGGAATTGAAAACTGGGGCAAAGCAATACAAGGCCTGTGTTGTGTTTGTAATCAGAAGGTTTCTAGAAACTTTATACGCATTATAATTCAATTCATAGCGAGTGTTTTCATTGCTCCAGTCAACGTCTGCAAAATTAAATGAACAAGAATAATTACCGCATTATAATTTTATTAATACTCTGAACCTCCCCTATTTTTAACTTATTTTTAAGTTAAATTTATTATTTAGATATAATTTACCATCTCTATAAACAATCAACCCTCTTACGGAGTCTTGCACAGCAATGAAGCCTCCGTGTGCAAAGTAAGAGAGAGATATAAGACATTTCACCGTCACGAGTTTGTTTTCGAACTCTAATAAAGGATTTGGAATCTCGAACTTAATCATATCTTCAGGGATAATATCCAGCCAGTTGAAATCTTCAACCAATAATCACATCATGAATTATTCTTTTTCCATCATTTGATTGCATTTCAATGTCAGGATAAACTTACATATTTTTGATGGGGTTTCAAGCCCTTGATAAATTGACTGTCTCAGTTTAATAATTGGATAATGCAAGCTCGTTGTGGATGCAATCCCACATTTTATCCCATACCCTTTCAGATTTTGTAAGGTTACGACATTCCCGGGAGCACAGACAGATGTAACGTTCTCAGCTTGGGTAATGCACTCAGGGGACTGGAGTATATTTTGTAATAATTAAAACTATAGACTTGAACAATACCAATTCTAATTTTCATTTTTAATCAAATAATCGTTAATTCAAATAAGTGTTATATCCGGTGCAAAAATAAGTTCTAAATGCAATATTTCAATGGATGTAACAACCTGTAGGGGCGATTTCCTCTGAATATTTTCAAGGGTACTGCCATATTTAACAGCGTATAAGATAGGCACCCCGGGTGATGTATCATTTGGAGATTTGCAACAGAAAGACCATTTGGAGTCATGCCAGCCGTAGTAAAACAGAGCATCGCATTTAGTTCCAGGCTGAGATATTGCTTGTCCAGTTTCTGCAGAGAAATAAGATACAAGGGCTTGAGCAAGTGATATCAGATCAAGACACCTGTGGCAAATTATTATGATATCCCGAAACATACATGTTTGCATTGTAACCAATGCTTTCTCTGAAACAATATTTCCGGGACAGATGGGGAATACACAGGATATAATTATTATATTTTATACTTTTAACGGTAATACTTTTCAATTTAGTTTTTTTCAGACTGAATAATACACTCAATTGGGAGAGCACAAGATGAAGAAGACGTCAGAAGTAGGACTATTTTATGTATTCTATTTCTTATTAGAAGAAATGATTGGTTACCTTGTTGCTCACTGAGCTCTGGAATATTCAGTTCTTTTTCCCAGTAAATATCTACGAACAATCCATTCTGGACAGGTTTAGAAGTAAAAAGCCTCCTCACACATGGAGATGATGCCTTTTGACAGCTAAATATCTGCGTCTTGGCTACCCTTGATGTAAAATACAGAACCATGTAAGATCGGTACATGTATGTCCTGGTGTCATTAAAATCCGTGTATTCTCTTGTATTGTAGAGAGTTGAATCTTTAACTTCGTCTCCAGCACCCTTTAAGCGTAAAAATTATCATTCAAAAAAGATACGAAACAAGTAACAATTTGGGGCACTCAGATATGGATTCTAATAATAATTTCCCTTAAGATGCTATTTCTATATACCATGTCGTTATCGAAAATCCATTCCACAGGAAAGGCAGCAAAGCATTTGAGCACAACCTTAGCAGACGATGAAGATAATATTCTGTAACCTGTTGACCTGTTTGAATAATCCGTTTCGTCTGTGTATACGGTAGACTTCGGAGCAATTCTTTTCACAGTTTCATCGCAAATCGGGAATAGCTTGGATCTCACCCCCACCATAGTCACTAGCACAAATGTTAACAAAACTTTCATTTTGTAGTCTCAACAAAGACGCTTGGTTACTTACGTAGACGTAGGGAAGCACAAACAATGAATTAGAATACTTTCTAGACAGATCCCAGCTTCCAAATGCTAACTACAAAAATAGCTGCAGAAACATAAGGTCATAAATTCTGCAATGCCAGGAAATTGCGTAATTTTTTCATTTAAACTTAATGAGTGCATATCCATGCGTCAATGAGGCTGCAGTAATTATTTACAGGAACTTCGTGGTTTTATATTGAAAAATGATGCATGCATGGGAGACTTGGAAATTCCTTAACTCCAAATGTGTACCAGGAGTGACCATACCTTCTGTAACTAAAATAGAAAGTAAACCGTTCTATTTGTTGTCTACTTTTCAAATTGAAATCTGGTTGCGTCATACTTTCTCAGCGTATGTACGGGTATTTAATATTACAGAAGCATATCTAAAGCAAACGTAAAAGACTTCGTGGACGAATACTCAGTAATAATTAAAAAGTTAAAGAGCAAATTTACTTAATTAAATTTGATATCTTAGGAATTACAAGTTGTTTTATAGGTATAACATGTAAATACTGTAATTAACAAAAGTGCCTGTAAATGAAACGATACTACTTGGTTGCTGGGCCCGTATGCACACCACAAAGAAACTTATACTGTAATATAGTAATTTTATAGTAAAGGTAAACATTGGCATGATTAGGCTTAGGTTAAGAAAAATTAGGTTAAGAAGGGAAAAACTTTGATAAGGCAAAGGTATAAAATATTCAGGTGGTGTTGCACACGGACTGAACGACTTTTGTAGTTTCAAAAGCATTCCTGATTTCTGAAAGGCATGAAAAGGTGTAAAAATGAATCAATACACTGTTTCGAGATGAGCTTTTCCAAAATATTAAAAATAGTGTAAGGTTACAATGTTTCTAGTTAAGGAAGCCTCTATTACGTAATGGAAACCTAGTCATCCAAAGGTTAAGGAAATTAAAATATTAAAATAAATATGAGAAAACGAAGTGGAGAAGGGTCCGAGAGCTCCAGCAGGAAATTGGGAGTTTAAGAGAAACGTCTTTAATAATATAAATAGTTACTAGCTGAAATAAATGTTCATGCTCTAAGTTGCTTACGTTGAAAGAAAACATCCACAAGTTCAACCGGAAGTTGTAATTTATACATCTTACATTTTGTGATTTTATTGGTCAAATACCCCATGTCATGTCGACAGTACCCGTTGCACTGTTGCTTTGCCAAGATTGAATAGTAGTATTTGCAATGAAAAACGACTCCTTGGATTTCTTAAGAAATGAATAAATTTTCCCGAGAATATGGTCCTTATTTTAAGTGTCGCCGAAAGTCGTCTCAAATACATAAACAAATACTATAAAGTGTACATATGTATGTGACATGGGAAATTAAGATTCGAAATAATTTGTTAAAATAAAAATTTTATTCCCTACAATAAGCAATATGTGTAATCAATATTTGTATACAGTACTACCATGTCGCATATTTATACACTGACATTAATAATATAATCAAAATAAATTAACAACAGCAACAAATGGCTGCTTACTAAGCTCCTATCTCTCCTCCTGATCTGTACAGCAGGGGGGTGTATATAATTATTATTCCACCTTATATTTTAAATCTATGTGTAATTACATCTCATAGGTACGGAAACAAAAAAGGCACAGGTATACAAAATAGTCATAAATTTACCAGGATGCTGTACATTGTACTGGACCCAGAGTACCTGAAAGAACATATCCCATATTGGAATGAGTGATCTCCGACAGCTTATACATAATCATTTGAACATGTATGTATACGGTGTACGCACATGTGTGTACTAAAATAAACTTCAGTTAAATAATTCATTGAAGTCATGCTACTGGATTACAACGATGTCGGCGAGTTTCAACTTAATTTAAATGTCGGATAATTTTCGCGTTATTACACTGACAATTTTGAGAGAAACAAGCCTGCTTCAGTTTAGTTGACACTAATTTAAACGACTATATTATTGGTTCATAAACTTGCTGTACTAACTTCCTAAGAATATCTATTTAATGTGCTGGGTCAAAGTCCTTATAGAATGTGGCGAGGAATATCAATAACAATTACACCCAGGGGTAGATTAATAAATAATTTTTACCCTGACCCTAACCCTCAAAGTAGAGATTTGTTGGACGTTACGTGTGCAATATAAGGGCCTTCGTTAATACTTTTTTACCCTGGCCCTTAATTTTTTACCCAAACCGGGCCAGGGTGGGCCTCTGCGTAAATCCATCCCTTATTACTAAACATAAATATAAGGCGTCGTCGTTGAACTTTCGTTTATTTTCCTTCCGGCCTTAATTACAGTGTCGTAAATGTTCTTCAAATTGTTATGTAATTCTTGGAAGGAGCTTCTTTGTACTGGATCAGCTTTCCAGCAAGCTAGCATAATTTCGTAGCTAAAACATTCATAATTCAATTAACCCGTTGCCTCCCAACCTAAATTAGTTACATATATTCCCAAGGTATGGACAGCCTGTCCAATGGAATTTTCCATGCAAGGGTCCATCAACAAAGTTACAAAGGAGTTGTCACATGCAGTAACCCAATTTCCTCCAGGCTGCTTTGAAAACTGAAACACCCTTCCACAAATTCCCCGTGTAACCCAATAGGTCAACCATCAGGTCAACTAGGTTGACCTGAGGTCAGTTAGTAGATCGTCTGGACCAGTGCTCAGCACGGGTATGGGTAATACTCGGGTAAACGGGTACGGGTATGGGTACTACCCGGATACCAATTTTGTGTACCCGATCAATTTTGGGTACTACCCGGGTACACTTTGGTAAATAAAAATTTCGGGTATGGATACGGGTATGGGTACGGGTACACGGATTTCAAAATGGGCATATACCCACCGGGTACGGGTATAATGGGGTCATTTACTATCGTACCCACGACTATTGTACCCTATTGAGTATTTGGATACACTGAGAACTGAGACATTTTAATGAATTTTATACTATAATGCCCGTACGTTGGAAACTTCTGGGCTTATTTTTGGTCTTTCTGAATACTTATAGCTTAGTGTTAATACTATTTTAACCCTAAAACATACAGTAAATGTATTTTAGACTGTAGCTAAAATATATGTGTTTAGGGAAACAGGTTTTAGGATGTATAAATGAATAAACACAAACGAGGAATAATAACAAAATAGAAGAGGAGAATAGGATTCAGCAAAAATTTGTACGGTTGGTAATATTTTGTTAAATCTGCAAGTATGCAAGTTAATTTTATTTCTAATCAAAAACGCTTCTAGTGTTTCTAATCTTCAATGAAAATATACAAAATCAAATACCGCTCTAGCTAGTCAAAATTACACACTAACAATAAGCTGTCATACATTATTATACATAACATACTATATACTACATTTAGAGAAATCTGGATATAAAGTACCCGAGTACGATTACGGGTACGACACTGAGATACCCGCGTATGGGTACAATTTTCGAGTATTTTTCGGGTACGGGTACAATGCGGGTACAGGTACATATTTTGAGATTACATTGCGGGTACGGGTATGAAAAATTTGTACCCGGATACTTGGGTATGGGTACGGGTATAGATACCAGATATTACAATACCCGCACTTCGGGTACGGATACGGGTACAGGTACCGATTTTTCGTACCCATGCCGAGCACTGGTCTGGACGAAACGTTTTGATAACCCCGCTGTATTCAACCTAAAAATGGTTAGATTGGGCCACTTTTTTGCTAATGACTGACGCGACCTTTACAGGTCAACTTGGGTCAAATAAGGTTAGACAGTGTAACTGACGAATAATGTCTGCTTTCCCCTCCAAACATATCCTCATTCAAGACCGTGATCCTGGATGTCAACTAGGTTATCAGGAGGTCAAACACTACATGGAAAATAAATCGGAAACAAATACCGAGTTTTGCCAAAACTAATTGTAGTGGAAACCTAAACAAGGTACAAGAAGTGTATTGTGACCTGTAGAGAAAAAAACGAGTATGATGAGGTCAACGTCAAAATCGTCATTTTATAGCGTGGTGCCTCTCAATAATTGTCAATACGACACAATTACCACCAGTGCCTCCTATAAATAAAACTGAAACTCTCAGATGGCTTTTATTTGGGAGAATTCCACTCGTTTTTATCGTGACCTCAAGTTGACCTATGTGACCTGCAAAGGTGATAGGGACAATCTTTGGTATCCCTGCTACACATGTGTACCACTTTGAGCCTTCCCAGTGGCTTCAAAATAATAGAAATTGCCTTTTCATTTCGTAGAAATATTTTGATGGCCCCTATGCAATTGCATGGACCGCTTATCTAGCATTGAAAATGGCGGAAATATAAGGATTTTAATTTTTTATAATTTTATTGCGGCTTTGTTTATGAACCTGGAATGTTGAAAATTTTTAAAACAGCAGAAAACACTTCCGGAAACGAATATATTTTTTTTCAAATCTGTAGGTTTAACTGGAGTTTAAAAAAATAATAGTATTCCTCAAATTTTTCCATTTTGGACAGGCTGGACATAGGTTGGGAGCAGTAGGGTTAAACATTCAGTTAAAATTCCGTCGTTCATGTATTTTAAGTTTTTTTTGAATCCATAACTTGTTGGAACTGGAGTCATAAATATTTCAAGATGGTAACTCACATTTCTGCTGTTGCGAACGGAGGCTGATTGCATCTCATTCCTTTCTTTAGATCCTCGACTAATTTCGTGTTCCAAGTGATTCCTGGGTACGGGTGTGTACCCAAAGTATACACTTCCCATAGCAAAATACCAAAAGACCAAACATCCGACTTTACGGAGAAGGTCATACTTTCCAATGATTCAATCGCCATCCATTTCCATGGGAGTGGACACTAAAGTATTAAAGAGACAGCGAGATCTGCTGTTAAGTTTACTTTTAACAAAATTATAGCTATTGGTAGCTATTGCCATTTTATCGAGAAGGAAAGCTACAAACCTGTGATGACTTTTTCTTGACATAAACAGGGTCAGCTAATATTCGTGCAAGGCCAAAGTCAGCTATCTTAGGACCGAAATTGTCATCAAGCAAAATGTTCCTGGCTGCTAGGTCGCCATGGATTACCTATATTTTTGACAATCAAGGAGTTGCAATAAATACACATATAGTTATCTATATTAATATGTGTATTTTACATAATGACTTAATTATGCATACACATATATAAGTTTCATTTCATCCTTTAAAAACTTTGAAATAACGGCATTTACATTTTTTGACGCCAAGAAGCTCATACCATCCGCAATTTTGCATGCCCATTCAGTCAGTTGTAAAATTTTCTTCTTTGAATCCTTTGTGCATCTAAGATTTAAAAACCGGATGATGTTTTAAAGCTGGAAATGTAACAAATAAATGTACACGTGTATATGTAATCACGCCTTACGACTGCTGAGCCCAATTGACATTTTCATAATTATCATTCAGCTTGTTCCTGTAGTTTGTCAAGTGATCTTTCAGGCAGCCGTTACTACAGAACTCAAGAGCAACAAAAACCTCACCTATTTTCAGAATAATTTTCATCGTATCAAATATTATCAACGGATTTCAATCCAGTTACAAATTTTTATAAAAATGATCACTCACGTTTATTGAGATTCTCTGTGCACGCTCCAACCAATGAAATAATATTTGAATGTTTTTCAGACTTGATTGCAGCCATGATCTTTAATTCGGATAGTAGAGCTTTCAAATAAATTATGTCCACGTCTTTTGGCACTGTTTTCACGGCTACTGGGATATAGATTGCGGAGGTCCCTGTGCTTGATATATTCATTTTACCTTTGTAAACCACCCCAAAGGCGCCTTTCCCAAGAACCTCTCCTTCATCTATGAATAGAATTTTAAAATTCATTACGCTATCAGTACCAACAAAATTCACTACTCAAATTATATAGTTGAGTTAAAAAAAATACTAATAATTAGTCGACGCCGATCAATTTCGTGCTCTTGGTTGTACGGTTGACTCCAAATATGTAGAGGAATCTCTGGGTTATCCGAACACCCCTTCTTGAAATCGTCGATTTCCTTTGGGGAAAGCAACCGGAGAGCTTTTCTTTGCTTAATGTTCTTCCTCCACAATATTATTAACGTGACCATAAGTCCCATGAAAATAATTGTCGCGATTGTGATACTCCCAGCAATGATTTGGATAATTTTGGTTGCATCTGAATCTAATGGCAGTTAAATGATCTTAAAAATTTATCAAATTTTATACATGTGTGGAAGTCGGGAGCTGATACCTATGAACAAATTTATACATTGTTGTTATAAGTTTCGTCTCCCTCTGTACTTACCATTCACAAGCAGTTCAACTGAAACATCAGTTGATTCCAGATAATTAACCACTAAACATCGGTAAGTCCCTTCAATGGTTTTATCCACTTTAGGAAAATGTAATGAGATGTACGCAGAAGTTGCATTTTTTGAATCAAATTTCTGGTTTCGTACAGTCTAAATTTGAGCACAAATTATACGAAATTATACTACAACTTGTGAAAAAAGTAGACATTTTGCTCTCAAAGGAAAATACATACGGTAAATTTTGCCCCTTCATCAACGGTATTTAATACAAGCATGTTATCAAAATAAATCCCTACAAGATTTGGTTACCAACTTTATTCTTAAAAATCCACTGAATTTCCGCAATGGGGTTTCCAGTGACTTTACAGGTTAGATTTCGGCCTTTGTCACCCATGTTCCAGGAAATCTTTCCATTGTCTCTAAGGTTTGTAATCTTTAGTGGTTGCGGTTCTGCAGAGCCGAAAGAAAATATTAAATGAATTATTGGTTAAATCGGATCTTTGAACGGTAAAAAATTTGACTTCGTATAGAAGCATACAGGAGTATATTTCTTTTAGAGATTTATTCGTGTTTTACGTATTTGCTCAACTTACCCAGAACACTACAAGGAACTGATTTGTTCACCCAATCGCTGGAATTTATAACTGGGGCGAAGCAATACAAGGCCTGTGTTGTGTTTGTAATTGTAATCGTTCTATGAATTTTGTACGCGTTGTAATTGCCCTCATAGCGCTTGTGGTCATTTCCCCATCTAACCCCTGCAAATTCCGATGTCCAGATAAATTGTAATTTAATTTATGTCTCTAAAAGTTGACTCACCATCTTTCAAAGAAATCAGCCCTTTTACGGAATCCTCTAAACCAATGAAGCCGCCGTGTGCAAAGTATGAGATAGAAACGAGGCATTTCACTGTTACGTTCATGTTTTTAAACGTCACTATAGGATCCGGAGCCTCAAACCTAATCATATCTTCAGGGATAATATCCAGCCAGTTGAAATCTTCAACCAATAATCACATCTGAAATTATTCTTTTTTTTAAGCATTTGATTGCATTTCAATGTCAGGATAAACTTACATATTTTTGATGGGGTTTCAAGCCCCTGATAAATGGACTGTCTGATTTTAATAATTGGGTGATGCAAGCTCGCTGCGGCTGTAATACCACATTTTATCCCGTATCCTTTCAAATCTTCTAAGGTGGCGTAATTCCCGGGACTGCATACAGCAGTGAGGTTTTCAACTGGGGTAACGCACTCAGGGGACTGGAATATGTTTTTATTTTAAACTGTACTTCAATGATTTCAACATTCAGTTTAAAATAATAACATCAATTTTCATTAAATCAATGACAGAGTATTGCAAATAATAATTAATTGTAATTAATGAAACCTGTAAGGGTGATTTCCTGTGGATGTTTTCTAGAGTGCTCCCATCTTTAGCAGAGTATAAGATTGTCACACCCGGTGATGTATCATTTGGAGATTTACAACAGAAAGACCATTTGGAACCACGCAAGCCGTAATAAAATAGAGCATCGCATTTATTTCCAGGTTGAGATGTTGGCTGTCCAATTTCTGCAATAGAACACCAATGAAATTGTCTTTATAGCCAGTTCCGGTAGGCAACGACAAAAATTATTGTGTTGGAATGCTTTTCGTCGAGCCACATACAAAGCAGTAACCTTTGTTATTACATCCATAAGAACTTTGTATTCAGGCTCTTTATTTTACGAAAAATTACAATTTTCTAATATGATGTCACTTTGTTTTGAATCGAAAATAAATATGTGAGCAGTGGGGATAGGTGATACCTGGTACAGTGTGCCACTCTAAAAATTACCAAGGTGGTACAGCCTATGCTATTGTATAGTAAATTTTGCCGGTTCATCCATTGAGCATCCCTCATGGCGAGAGTTGACTGTACCATCCCCAATGTTTCCTCATTCTTATAGCATAATTACAATAAATAATAATATATAATAATCTTTATTCCGGTCGACCATTCGGCCTTGGCCCTTACAATATCTTTTGGCAATTCACCAATTTTATATTTGGAGTCTTAGTTATTGATTAAAAGGTATTCTTAAAATATTCTTATAATAAATCGTTCATTTTTCACTCACTGTCACTTATTGCATATTTAAAAATAAGTAATGATCCTGAATGCGTTGACGACAAGGGCAATAAATTCCGTACCAGTTCCATGTATGGTTAATAGCTACATTGCTACATAGCTAATTATTAGTGTTTCATTATTCTACAATAAATTATAACGGGACTACCTGTCGACTTTCTACAAACGTTGAGCTGCTCAAGCATTCAACAACAACTATCACATGACCACAATACTATTTATGCTCAGTGTAATTAATTTACTTGTAAGCGTCTTCATGTTGGAAAACAGTGAAAACATTTAGGGAATAAATCCAAGCTAGCCAAATAATTTGATTCCAATTTATGGTGTCAATGTCTGTGAGGCTAATTGTAAGAGTGAATTTACTTTTGCAACAAACAACCTCCGACAGATTCAAGTAAATTCTAGACTGACAAAGCATGTTCTGAATTTGATTTGTAAACTCCACCTTTACAAGGTGCGAAGAAAATTCCAAAACGTTACGAATCGTGAAATATATAAAACCGTTGAAATTAAACTTGAAAGCCCTTTGTACAAGCCAAGGCTATCAAAATTTTGTTGAGACTAAAATGAGTCGATGATTTTATTAGCCATGTGTGGGAGTACGAACTGTTCAAAAATTCGAAACAATTTAGTTTGGCTAACTGTGAGATTGAATTGCAGGAGATTTATAACACTAAATGTGTTCAATTTTGAAAGACTCAGTCAGGCTAGACAGAACTCTATTCCAGTAAGAGTTCAATTGCTCAGCACCGCGTGCTTCATTGATATGAGGATATGAGGGATCACATAAATTTGGAAGTAATATTACATGAATTTATAAACAATGACTACAAATACAATGTGTTGAATGTTTGTGAATTTGTAAGAACCGTAAAAATGTATATACTCAATTGTAAATACAATTTTGATAATTGAAAAATAGTTAATTTTGCCAGTCTCAATAAAACGACAAAATCCTACAAGACTCATAAAGCTAGCCGTCCCCAATTTTGTCGATAATCGACATATAATCCCGCATTGTACATCCTCATCCCTCCAGTCCCAAATATTGAGACAGACACTGAATCCATTACTATCAAATTATTATGAAAACTCCGTTCCGCCTACCCTGTGTGTGTGTATATATAAAAACGCCTGTAGAAATGCGTACACGACTTTAGTTAAATGATTTCAGAGAAACTGAACTCTACTTCCGGTCTTATAGTGTATTTGAATGTTTAGGAAACAAGAAGGAATTTATATTGCATCCCGGAAGTGATGTCTACTTACCTTGCTGCGTACTGAGCTCAGGAATATTCAGGTCTCTTTCCCAGTAAATATCTATGAATAAGCCCCCATCTTGTACTGGTTTAGAAGTGAATAGTCTCCGCACACATGGAGAATTTACTTTTTGACATCCAAATATCTGCGTCTTGGTTACCCTTGATGTAAAAAACAGACCCATGTATGCTCGGTACATATCTCTCGTCCTGTTGTGGAAGTCCTTGTATTCCCTGATATTAAAGAGAGTTTTTTCCTTGAACTCATCTCCAGCACCCTTCATATGCAACAATTATCATTCAGAAGCGATGTAATATGATGTTACTATTTAAAATTTAATTCTTAAAGCACAATTTTTGTATACCATGTCATAGTCAAAAACCCATTCAACGGGATAGGGAGCAATGCATTTGAGAACGACTTTGTCAGCTAAGGATGACAAAAACCGGTAGCTTATAGTTTTGTTTAATTGAGTCTTTTGATAATTTTTTTCTTTTGTGTATACTTGCCCTTCAGGTATAATTCTTCTCACGGTTTCATCGCAAATCGGAAATAACTTGGGTATCACAGGTACCACAACTGTCACCAGCACTAATGTAAGCCAAATTTTCATTTTGCAGTGTCGCAGAAAATTCTTGATTAGACGGAAAGATATGGGAAGCATAACAATAACGAGATATAACTCTATGTAGTTTCGTATTATAAAGGCCTGAGTCTAGGAAGGTTCTTACCTCGTCATGGGAAACTACAAATTGACTGAATTAAGTTCATAAATGCTGCGTCGCCAGGAAATTGCAAAATCTTTCCACGTTAAATTATTACAAGCTCCTGCTTCCCTGAAGTTGCAATATTTGCAGGAAATTTGTGGTTTCGTATTAAAAACGCGTAGCAAGTTTGAAAGACCGGATTACGTAAACCCCAAATGTAAACCAGCAATGACCACCGTAACTCTGCAAAAATACAATATCATAACAAAAGCTAGGTCTGCATGATTGTGAGATATATTTTGTCAAACTAAAATAAAATAGTTAGTATTCACTGGTATAATGCTAATAGGCAAAATATGTCATAACCAGGATGGATGACAGGATTTATATTAATAGTATTGGCACCCAAACCTGGGATGTAGGTTCTTTCGTCAAAATTGAGACCGTCATATTTGAATGTAAATTGTGTACTTAAATGCTGGTGTACATAATGAGCTCTTATTATTTTTTGTACCACGTTTTATACCTGACAAAACCCATTTATTTCCTATGTGCTCACTCCATCACAAGTATACTTCGTAGATTTTGGCTTGTAAAAACAAGGATTTCTTGTACACTGACTGCAATGTCAAAGGTGGCTGTAAAGTTCTCTTTATTTGTACACATTTTGAATAGTGAAAAGAAAACTACTCAACTACTCCATCCAAAGTCTGTATATTCATGTATTTGACATATTCCTACATACACACACTATGGAGTACTAAAATTAGAAATACAGATAAAACATGAACTCAAGCGTCTCCCACACCATGGTCTGAGCATATAAACTTATGAAAAAGTATCCTTTGAACTGCTTAACTCTGTTACGTCCCTCTGAGAATTATTGCCTCAATGTACTTATAATTGATTTTCAGAGACATGCGATCTCAGGCGTATAATTTATATATAAGTATTGGTTGCTAATTGTAAGCATTACTTTCTTAAGTACAAGTAGGAGCCAAATAGCATGCTTCAAACGGAAAGACGAACTGTTTTCATTTGTATACTTATGAGCAGTATACTAACTTATTTATCAGCATACCTCTGAGTGCTATTTGTAAGTTCATGAGCAGGATGTTGGTCGGTATTAAAACATGTAAAAGTGACGAATTATGTATTCAAAATTTTATTATACTTTAAATTATAATAATTACGACGGTTCTTCAGTGGAATTCAAATTACCTTATATTTTTGTAACGAAAGTATTACAAGTACGTAAAAATTTAATTGAATTAGAATTTTAAAAGAAACTAAAATACAGTATATACTTTAGTATACACTCGATGTAATAAAACTACTAATCATTGTCAGATTTTTGTTCAGGGACTACAACTCTCGTGCTACATTTCATTCACCAATATGAGCATAATTATTTAAAAATTTGCAGAAGTACAAAGTATTGTTTTTCTCAATTTTTAGGGCAATATCTTTCAATTCAGTTACATTTAGCAGTTCCTTCGTTGCTACCGTTGCAACGTAGACATGCTCTAAATTAAAGGTAGCTCTTACAGTATGCAATTCCCCCAAAGCAAATACTGTCCCACAACTGGAATCTTTTCCAAAAGCGATTCTCAATAATAGTGGAGTCGCTGGTGAAGACGTAAAAACTTTCGCGTCGAACGCTTTTGGTATACAATTTTGAATGATAAACAACTCCGCCTGCAGAGACGCATTTCTGAAAAAACCGAACGACACATGATCCATGATGTCCTAGACATGAAATATTAAGAATTAGCGTATCATTTGTATACATATAATGAATTTCTGTAATAATTAATCATATTATTGATAGAATTTACTGCGTAAAACGTCCTCTGAAGACTTCAATCTATCTCTACTCACTTCAAAACCCAGTTGCGCCAAGGCAGCATCACATATACCATCGTTTTTAGCACCCGTTTTTTCCCCAAATTTATTGACAACTAAATTACGCATATATTGTGTCCTAATTTGGGATAAAACCGATTGTGAGCTGGTTACATATTTACGCAATATCATATTATATGATTCAAAACAAGACATAGAATGATGTTGTAAGGACCCATACAATTTTGCAAAAGCACATAAATGCCTGAGCAAATGTACATTGAACCGTTCGCTACAAGTACCATACAGAGAGCTTATTTGACTGCTAAAATCTTCGAGGCAGAGGCCGCCCCTCTCGATATCATCAGTTGAAGCGTTAGCTTTGACCATCTGACTAATTCCATCCACCAAGAGAAGCCAATGTTGATAATATTGTGAGGGTAATACATCCTGTAGTAAAACTGGTGAGTAGTACAGCAGCCACATATTGAACTCATGCGCTTTAAAAAATTTCAGAAATATAAAACTTCGTGGAACTCGACTGACTCTATATGGGGGCTTTATGCTTTCTTAAGCACGATTTAGACCAGTCCGTTGGGCATCATTAAGGTAACATAGTTTCCCGTGATTTTCCGTGTTTATCCAAATTTGTGCAAAATGTTTGGCTACTCCTAAGTCGACGCAGTGTAGCATGTCCGGTGGGCACCCTATATCATTAATTGAAAGGGCTGCAGTTTAAACAAGCTATTTTGTTATATTCCGAATTATAACTAATTAGTTACCCTGTATGATGTCAAAGTAGGGAAGATGATACAACGGAGATATGCTAACAATCCCTTTTTGCTTGAATTCTACAAGGCCAGAATTAATACAGCTTGTAAGAATGTTTCTAACGTCAACATTAGTTCGGGCTGTTGGTAGCGTAGGAGTATGTAAAAAATATGGACCAGGTTGGTAATGATAGCAATAATTACATCCGTAAGCAGAATTGAACTGCATCATACCCATAACGGGAGGACGGGCAATAGAGTCACACATTATCCTGGAAAGTAGTACGCGTGAAACTACTAATTCTCCATTACTACGTCGCCAAGTTACGCCACGGGAGTACATGTCTTTAAAATCTTCAACTATTGGTTTCAAAAACGAAGAAAAATTCGGTTTAGAACCTGTCTTCCCAGTCCAAACACCAAACATATGCATAAATGCTTTCTTATGTTGCTCTGACAATCCGTTGACGTAACCAAGTATTGGCCACAGGGAGGAATTGCTGCTTTTAAACAAGGGGGCGCCGTCAGTGTTCAAAGTCAGTAACAAATCTTTGTTTCCACATTGCGCCGCCTCCAGCACACAATTATCCCTGTAACTGTAGTGTTGCCGTTGTACCAGGTCAAAAAATGTTGGCAGCGCCATCTGTAAGATGTATTTGGTCGAAAACGTCGCAAAATGGTCACCGTTTTGGCTAAAACTAATTTCACAGCAGGTTTGCCTCTGCAGAATCTTGTATGAAGATGCCTGGTGTAAGGATTTAAAAACGGGGCAATTCCAGTAATACGTTATAGCACCTTCGTCAGGGGATAGTGCTGAAGACCAGTCGGTTAAACATCGAGGGACATTATTAACAAATCCCTGAAGTGACACCTTTCGCAACAATTTAATGATATCATCCACGCATGCATCTGTGAGATTATGTTTGGCTGTTAATGCTGCCAAATGAAGATTAATTAATTGAGGATTGGAGTCGTTTTCATCCGACGAAATTATTGTTTCTTTGCAAGAGTTATTTTGAAATGTTTCGTGTCTAGGTTCTGGAATTCTATCGGATTCGAAAACTTCAACGAGTGTGTCTGCAATTGTGTCAGGTAAATTTTGATGTTGGGTCCACGTAACAGAGAGATTATTTAATTCCACAAGTTGGGATTCAGATGGTTGCACCAATAACCTTGCTTGATCTTGTTCCGGAGGAATTTTCACAACGTTTGTTGGGTCTTTAGCGGCAAGGCCTGGGTTTTCTGTGTACAATACAATAATTTGCATACACAGAGCTAAGTATATTTAATTTGACAATCTGAGTGCGGTTGGTAGAATGGCCTATCATTCCTCTCTTCATAACAACAACGAGACTTAGTACATTATCTCATTTTTCGTGTACATATGTATCAAAACCTTGTAATTAATCATGCCAAAAACTCTCCATATTAATTACTAACAAATCATTAACCACAAGAGTTAACTCGGCCATACAATAAAATCTACTTGAATCTATTGAACTACTTAAACAAAATTTTAAGGTTATTGTACTGGAAATATCCAAGACCATCAGAACAAAAATACTACAATAGGCTATTTTGTACAGTTGCTTAATTAGTAGTCTATACAGCAGGAAATGCAACCTTGCTAATGATAAGTTTTCACATTTGTGAAATAATCGGTATGCATTTTATTGAAAAATATGTAATTCATATGGACAAACCTTCTAGTCGTCGCCTTTTGAAAATTTTCTTCTGGATGCGATATTTAGTTGCCTGTGACATGATCTAAAATTCGTAATGGTAATGAAAGATGAGATTAAGAGATTTACTCTCGTATAGTGTTAACAAGGCTTATCTGATTATATCCTACTTGAAAGGATATTCGTACATGTTGAATCTTTGAAAACTAATTTATACTCATTCCGGGATAATTTTCACGTTATCCAATGTAATACACCATCCCTATAGGAGGAATGGTTTACAACGGTTGCAGTTTGCTGAAAATAGTCACAATAGTGTGCACATGGTAGTGATGGGATTGTTCCGGTCATTTCCAAGTTTTATAGTCTGGTCTGGTCCACGAGTAAGACCATTCCAAATTGTATGTTCCACACTCTCGGACCAAGGAACATGGTTGAATGGATTTCCAAGACCAGAACCATATGACCTGGTCCATCTGTCCACCAATGACCAAAAAATTGTGGTGAATTATTTTAAACAAATATGTCAACAATAAGCGTTTAATACAAAAATAGCTAATTAATTTTCCCGTGTAGCACTGCTGAAATTTTCTCTTATGGTTCTTACGCCTTTTTACTCTTGGATATGCTTTCCAAAACAAATTGGTATGCAAAAACCCGTGGAAAATAGAATTATTTCCGAGAAACAGTTCAAATGGTAAGATCCAAAATAGTAGAACAGAATCACTGATCTAGCACATTTCAAACTGGGCTGAGAATAGGGGGGACAAGACCAACATTTTTGGCCCGGACCGGTACATACTCATCACTAGCACATGGTGCAGTGTATGCTACTCTAACGGACAGTAGCATTGCACCAGCAAGACACCACATCCGTTATGTGAACTGAAAGCTAACGGATCATAGCGCCATATTACCAAGGCTCATGGCCAAGCATTTCAGTCTCCGGCTGTAATAATTATTTCCAGGAGTAATTAATTGCAAAAATGGCTAATTTCTTCACGCAGCAAGAAATTGAGGATACACAATTTGACGTAAGTGTTAAATTATACTAAAAATAAGTTGCTTTATCAGTAAGAACCAGGGTGGCTTGATTTAAATCACGTTGATTTAAATCTTGATTTAAATCAAGATTTAAATCACTTGATTTTTTTCAAATAAATCATTGATTTAAATCAAAATTGATTTTTCAACTTTTGCTGTTATGTAAAATGTAAGTTGGTGTCTCGAAACGTTGTAAAATGGGCATTTATACATTTTTGTGAATTTTGGGCACGAGACCAGTTTAGATTTTGGTCAATTTCAATATAATTTGTAGGTATGTTGCTGTTTGTATTTTTTGTATAAGCTGTCACAGTGCCATAAAAGTTGCATATGAATGAAATTTGAAATAGTATTATAGAGTGTTACTAGAGCTTCTGCTGGGGAGCTTGTTTTGTCCCACAGGAGGTTCCGAAATCCAGGGATAAAAATATGTATCCCGATCCTGTTCCGAAATATCACGTGGATAATAATTACTCATGTCCCAAAATAGTCCCATTTAAAAAATAAATTCAGTATCTACAAGAACATCCCAACATCCCATATTTCTAACAAGTACCATTTTGAAGGTGGCACAATGTGACTGTAATATTAGAATTTTTACGTAGAGATATCCGCATTTGTTTAAATAGAATATACCCAATTGGCAAATAATTTTGCTGTCCATATTCGACAATCCCGTCCATTATATTAGCAAAAAATCCAAATGGGGCTGCCAGTATTTGCCTTACTGGCCTTACACAGCGTTTGACTTAAAAGACAAAATTCAATACTAAATTGTTGCCATTTAAAACAATACTTTCGATATTTGAAATTGATCCTCACCTAGCATTGTACTTCATATAAGCTGGCTTGCCTTTGCAATTTTCACTGAATATTTTCTACTGATTGTTCAAGTTCCATTCGTGCCAACAGTGTACAATATTGTTAATAAAATTAAAATCCAAAAATACGTTTGATTATTCGATCGTGCTATCAAATTTTGAATTAAAATCAGAAAATGTTGATTTAAATCAAAAAAATCCGATTTAAATCAAATAAATCGGATTTAGTTGATTTTTTTCAAAAAAATCAAAAAAAATCAGCAACCCTGGTTAGAACAATGATATCATTAGCTTGCATAAAAATATCGTATAGGTTGATGACATACAATACAGTTGATATTATGAAATTGAAGTTTAAACTGTAATGTTTGTTTATTAGCTAATACATTTTGCTTTTTGTTATTATTCCAGAACGGCTCTTCAACAATCGGCGAAGATTTAAAGTCACTGTTGTCCACCTCTCGACAAGTTGTTAGAGGTAAAACATTAACATGTATTATATTAATGTTTATACCCAGCAAAATTAGCACCATACCATTGTCATTAATTAAAGTGCTCCGCACGCCGTTTTACTAAAATGACAAATGCAGTTGAACGGCAAATTTATTATTCTAATATTCTATTTCAAACAGTTCTCGAACGATGACCATGCCTAAAATTGTCTGAATTTAAAGTTAGAATGTACATATATACTACAGCCTTCCAAAGTTTTTATTTTAACAAAAAACATTTGGATTTTAATCAAACGTATCTGTAGACTACTTTACAAATACATAGTGGGAATTCTGCAACTAATTTTTGTATTCCAGAATTAGGAGAATTACGGGGAATGACGGGACTAATTCTGGAAAAAATACAAAATTTAGAATCCAATGTAACGAGCAATGAGCAGCAGAAAGTATTTCCGCCACCGGAGACAACAAGTGCAACGGCTCAGGTGCAACCAGTCTGAAAGAGGGTGACACTTATTGTTAGACTGAAATTTTATTTGCTTATTGTAGCCTTTTGTATCAATTGTGGACGATCTCGATGTGAAACACGACTTGATTCTGTCAAAATCGACCATGAATCAACTCTTGGGTGCAACGACGGAACGTGAGGTGGTGCGAATTCTGCTTCTTCATTTCTACGATGTCAAGGTTATCCGAGGCTACACTTTGAGTGGCAAAACGTAAGCATACAGAACACTCCAGTTATTCTCATACGACATACAGTTATGCAGAACACTGAATATAAGCAGTTCTGTTAAATCCATGTATTTCTATTTTATAGCCGAACTGCCCCTGGTAACCAAATTATCGAAGGAGTTGCCGAAGCACCTACCAAAATGATTCAACCACATTATGTCAAGCTCATTGAAGGTAAAACAATGGCTATATATCTACAATTAATCTTTCTGTATTGATGTTTCGAATTTAGATATCGGTATAAAAAATACTTAGGAATTGTTTGTTTTGTTTTTTAGCGGCTGTATTTTTACTCTTTCCTGTTTCGAATGAAGTCAAGAAAAGCGATCCCGGTGCATATGAACTTCTTGTGAAAACAAAGAAAACGAATTGCAGGTCTAGTATCACTGCATTGATACAATACTTTAAAGATCATTACGACACCGAGGGTAAAAGGAAGGCGTCCCCTGGAGCCCCGAAGAATCAGAAAAAACAAAAGCGCCGATGTGAATCCGACTTGGATGGTCCCGTGTAAATTATTATTTATTTTATGCAGGTCAATGTAAACAAATATATATTACGTAAAGGAAATAAACATTTATCTTGAAACGACAGTCTAGCTGATTATGTAATTAAGTGCACAATATGTACTGGTAAATCCTTAATACGATTTTATTTAATATTAAACTCATTTCAATGAGAGACATTCATAAGTATGTAGTTGGCACTAATGAATGAGCATACAACATTCACTCCTCCAGTAAGTATTCTCACTCATGATTACGAAGAGTATTCTCCAAGAATGTCACGCAAAGACAATGCAGTGCAGTTCGTATGAAGTGTATACAACTGTGAGGTATTGTTATAGTTGTCCCAGTGATGTCACAAAAGATTCTAGTATAAGTTTGAGGCGTTCTTCAAAGTATGTGCATGCATATTCTGGGACGCATAACTCAATACCTAATATGAGAAATTAGCATACCTCAAACTGCATTTTTTAGTATAACATTTTTCAATGCTTACACATGCTTCGACTGTGGTGTGGGCTCAGTTTTATCTGATTGTGTTGTAATATTATTTGTTTGAACTATGTATAGTATATATTCAGCTACGGGAGATGCCGTTCAGATTCTTCAGATTTAAGCTTTCAAGATTTCTGGAAGGAGGGAGGCTATAGACAAAAAATCTCGTAATGCCCCGTTAATTTTGAATAAGAGTAAGTTGTATACTTTGACTTAGACTAGGAAATGATATTATGTCACCTAGAGGAATAATAATTTATAAAAACGGCATTATTAAAATTAATTACAACCCCATGGAAAATTGTGGTCCCAATAACAATTGTTCCCTGTTTTTCCATTCCGTGGTCCACCCCATCTGCAGTTTTACACAATAAGTACTCCATGTATTGTACCTGGCCTGTTGGATTTTGATTCCCTGCACTCAGGAGCAGGGTGCCCAGAAGTCCTGATTTGATCAGGACTGTCCTAATTGACCCAGGGTATATTGCCATATTGACAAATGTCTTCCTGTGAATATTTTTGCTTCAGCTCTAATACGTTGCTCATGATTCCACTGTAAGTAAATTGCTTAAGCATGGGGGTAAATGGAGCTACATTATATCACGAGATGTCGGCGTGCTGTTCAATATCGACAAATTTGTAAAAGTAAAATTCGGGTTCGTTTAGCAATTTAGCAAGCATGACCATTTTCGTGGAGGGTGCCTTTTTTTACAATCATGTTGTACGATTTTATGGAAACAAAATTATTCTAAATTGAGAATTCTAAATGTATTTGAACATGGGAGTTTTCAGAAGTAACCAATGATTTTTGAAAAATTTCACATATACATAGGTACCCTAATCGTAATAATGTATTGTGTATGTATATAATGAGAAATATCGTATACAGCTATCTTCTATAGCGAGACCTTACCTAACGGCACCTCAAACGGCTCAAATCATCTGTCGGAATGTACATTCTGAAATTTATTGCAAAAATGTGTGGGCTGCTGGAAAAATTAGCTTTCCCGGGAGCTATCGCACGGGTCTACATGTTGATAGTTGTGGGCAGGACCTGTAAAACCAGAGAGCAAAATTGGGGAAATTCATCTTGAGGAGCTAAGATGTGGAAAAGGATAGTTTCTGAGCTTACCGTTGAGAGTAAACATTTTTACCTTTTACAGTATCAGTCTTACCTTACGTTTTTGGTTCACACGGGAGGAATTTTTGACTTAAGAGAAAGTTCTTAAGCTGAAAGGAATCCCCACGAAATTTCCTTACAATCTTGCATCTTATAGCCATGCAGACTGTCTATAAAAACAGTACAAGTTCAGAAACTCTCCTTTTGCGCTCTCCATTCCCTGGACCGCTGTATCCAGATTTTTTGAGCTAGCGGGAGAGTTTTGAAAAATCTAGAAAAACTTTGCTAAATCACGAGAAATCGAATATATTCAACAATGTTTGTAAACTCTTCTTCCCTCAAACCCAGTCCCTCTTTCTTGAAAACTATAATAAGCCACACCAAAAGCTGTAACTTAAGTTCTTTTGTATGTATGTACATAATAATTAGTTCACCTTACGGGATTTTGCATCACCAGTGCCAATTTAACTTGATTTGAAACCAAGTATAAACTTGGTACCCCTTACGGAGATTCCTCATAGAGCCAGCTCTATAAGAATCGTCACAAATTTCTAGTTCACGCAGTGGCAATTATTTCTATAATTTACTTAATATCATATATAATATACAATATAAAAATATGTTCGAAAAAATATTGTGTGTTAAAATTAAAAACTGAATTCAAATTCAGTTTGACCGAAGACAATGTAACAAATTTTCAGAAATCTGGAATAGGAAATTTGCTTCAAACAGGGCGAATCTTTTTTTATGAGTTACTCACTTTTTGGGACAAGGGGTAGAAAAGGTATAAAACACCCTACACTATGACTGTGCACTCTCACTATAAGAGGTCTTCTCAAGCTTAAATATAAATACATAGTGCGGAAAGGGAGGAATTTTCGGTCTTGCCATTTTTCCATGGACGGTCATAAAATATTTCGGAACAAACTTTTGCAGCTTTAAGGTGGATTGATTTGAGTAAAACTTCGTCTACCTAAGTTAATCATTGAGCTCAGGAACCAGGCATATGAGGCAGAATTTATTAAATTATTATTTTACAGAGTTGTAACAATGTTTCTTTTCTTTGTATCAATCACGGAACTCCCGTCTACAATAAAATATACCTAGTGGTCAACGTGGCCTTTGATACTTCCTATATCTAAAAGTATACGCGTCTGCAGTAAAATTCTTTCAGATTTGTGATGTGTGCACACAGTGTTCGCAGTACACCGATTTTTATTGAAACCAAGATAAGTGAGAAAACGGGGTTAACACCGACAAAACCGTAAGTCATTTTATTAGAACAAGAGAAAAGGAATTTATGAATATATTTTAATTACCGGTAATTATTTTGATTGATGGCTACAAATTATTGAAGAGGCAAGACGCAAACCCACATAATCCATTTTTTTTCGAAATTCGTTTTATTTCATAATCATATTACAATCTTTTTGGAACCATGCTATGCAGACTGTCTATAAAAATAGTGCAAGTTCAGAAACTCTCCTTTTCCTTTTTAATCGTTAAATTTACTGATTTGTAAAAATATATGCGGGACCAACTAAAAGCCGCGGTCTAGGGATCAAACATACATAGGACATGCGCAGGGCCTTAGTACAGTGCACTCTCTCTATAAGAGCACCCCTAAAAGTACTCCAAAAGAGCTCTTATAACGGTATGCTCTTATAAGGAACATGTATCTAAATAAATTAAAATAGTTTCTATACATTATTAAGAATTGCGCTAACATAATTGAGCTAACTAATACATTAAGAAGTGCGCTAAATAAGACATCACTAAACAATATATAAGATTCCAGGGCAAACCAATTTTTATTTATAAATAATCTGTTATTATACTTTTCATTTTTGATTGGAATGAAGTAGTCATTTGGGTCTGTAGAGAAATCATTGCAGGATTTTTGCCAAAAATATTTTTATTTGCATCCAAATAATCGATTAATGCATGTTTATGTGAATCTTTATTCCAAATTAGCCTCTTTTGCTTTTGCTACATATAAGAGATTGTGTACAATACTTCGTCATCACCAATTCCACTACACTGTAGACATTGCGCTGTTGGTGTTTTTGTGCAAACAATTCATAATCGTTTCTATGTCTGCTCATATGCTCTTATAAAGGACTTGTTTAAACATGAAGTAAAATGCCAGCTCTTACATCGAAAATGCTCTTATAAACGGTGCTCTTATAGGGAACAATTACAGCACTACAATCCCATTGGGAGGACCTGGGAGTGCTCTTATACAGAACATGCTCTTATACGGAGGCCTCTTATAGCGAGAGTGCACTGTATGAAGTTCCCCAGTGCGCTCAACCATGATTTTTTCACGTGTTTGTCGATTTTTAGCATTTTAATTGGCTATTATTTTGCTATCTATCTAGACTAATATCATGCAAGTTTTAATACGTTACAACAAACCAAGACGTCAATTTCCCTGCGGAGCCGGTTTTTTACTAGTCTGTAATAATTGCTGTAATAATCTGTAATAATCATTACCAAAATAATTCAAAACCCAACGAAATTATGGAAGTCTAAATTTGGTTGTAAATGTCTGATAAATGTTGTTGTAGTCAGTTCAGCTTTCCATGCTCTATTGAATCCCTATAAGACCACACAAGGTCGTCAGTCTTCACACATATTTTACTTTACCCGATTATATCTGTTTCGGCTTGTTTTTATGTTTCGGCCGATGATTCCACCGGCCGACATTTTAATTGTAGCTATAACCACTATAAATAAATGACTTCTTTAAAATTTTGGATTCTGATACTCAACAATAATTTCCATGCGCTAAAAGTGAACGCAACTTCAAGAAGGCATCCTAGAAATTATTCAGCATGTTTGCAACAACAAGTTGCGTCGCAGTCGTTTTGATAGTATTTTACATTGCATCAGTAGCAAGATTAGTTAACACTAGGGAAGCTCATGGGAACAGGACCAACCCGGGTATTTGGGTACAGGAACAGGAACAGGTCCAAAATGGGTGCAGTTTAAAAATTCCCAATTGTAACAGGAACAATACAGGTACTTTTATTTTGTACCCAGAAACCCGTGACCACAGTCACAAACAGGTACAGGAACGAAAGTCGTTCCTGTTTGTGTGTTCCCAATAGGAACAGGTCCACACTGTTGAATGGCCCATATTTAAACGTGTGGACCCGGGTACTTTGAGGTTTTTGAACTTCAGTCATTTCCAAAGCACCAATGAACGCTCGAAATGAATTTTGAGCATTCCAGTACAATTACTGCAGGTAGGTTTTAGTGTAATATAAAAGTAGTAATAAAAATTATTTATTTATTTCCACTGGAAACATTCGGAAGCATTTATGAAGATAAACTTAGCAGCAAAAAAGCTTAAAAGTAAAGTTGCTTTTCCGCCCTTAAAAGTAATAAACAAGTTACGGTACAATAATTATTTTATAGTACAAAAATATGCAGGAACAATGAAATTATTTATTGAAAAAGCAAAAAAATAGTAAAAAAACGTTTAGCTTAAATTTATACGTTTAAACTAAAGTACCCGGGGACGCACCCGGGTACTTGCATAACTTTTAGGAATGGGTACACGTTTTGGGTACTTTTCAGGAACGGGTACAATTTCAGGAACAGGTACAAGAATTTGGATGTGTGAACAGGTACAGGAACGGAAAATTTGTACCTGCAAAAGTTTAGCATAGGTACAGGAACATAAATTTTGTACCTGTATTTATGGGTTCGTGTTCAGGAACAGGAACAGGAACCAAGTTTTTGTACCTTTGCGCTTCCCTAGTTAACACGAGTTTCTTAACCAAAGATACCATTGCCAATTTCAGCGGTCCCTGCGATTTTGCCAAATACCAAAACGAGATGTCGCCTATGTATGATTTCATTGCAGACCGAAAAATGGTGCAAGCTAGAGTTCTATGAACGATAGCTTCAACGCCTGAATGCAATCAATGATACAGCCCTACTGAAAACGACACGTGTGTTAGCCTCTGATGCTATTATGCTATACAAGTCAATAATCCCTAATTCTACCGGTTCTAAAATTATTCCACTGCCACCTTTGAAATCTTTTCGCCGGGCCCCCAACTTAAAACAATTACTTGTCCGCACATCAATTACCAAAACACCTATACCAACAACACCAGGCACATTTCCATGTAAAAGAGGTAAACGATGCGTCACCTGCAAGCATACTTTAAAACTATCTACGGTGACAAACTTGAAGAGAACAATACATCTCAAACAAGAATTTACATGTGAATCAAAGTCGTTGATATATGCTATTAAAGCAACAAATGCCCTGATGTAATACGTAGTATGTAGGGCAAACGGAGACATCTTGGGGATAGATTTGCGGAACACAGGAGGGATGTGTTGAATAAACAATATAAAAATGTTTCCCAACATTTTAATCTAACTGGTCATAGTGTGGATGATATGCTAGTTACTGGATTGAAGTACGCAACAAGAGATGAAAAAGTCAATTGAAACCGAAAACCGAATGATCCATTTCTTCAAATCTAATGCATTGCCTGGACTGAATATCAAATTTACATATTAAGGAAACATCGAAACCTCAGGACGAAAGTTCGACGGGTGTGGCAATCCCGGGGTTATCTTAGCCAATTTTTTTAAATGGCTTAACTAATTCATATTTTTAAAAATAACAGTAATGATTATTTTAAATAATCGAAAATTCAATAATTTCAATTTTTCAATTTTTATTGATTGTAATATGCAATATATTGAATGTTACTACTAGTATATCATTTGCCTGACGAAGAGTAAAAGCTCGAAACGCTGCTGCGAATAAAATATAAGCCTTGTGTTAAAAAGTGAACCTCTACCCTTATATTTCACTTCGCGTCTTTAACTAATTATAACTACTGAAAACGACAGTCCAGGAGATATGTTTCGCTGCAGCCCTTGAATGCAAGGTAAAGTTACTTTCGAATGGAACCTATGAATATACCTGTGGGATTTAAAACGTGTTACAGCAGTGATGGGTTCTCATGGGGAAATCGGCGGCCAGGGTTGGCAAGTGGCAAGAAATGGCCTGGTCAATATTGGTTAAAATCCGGTTCTAACCGGCTTGGACCTTTTGTATGCGTTGGTATAAAATGGTCATAATTAATATTATCCAAATAAATCCACTATCCAATAAAAACCGATTTTAACCAAAATGTACCACCGGCTTGGTTAAAATTAGGCATACATGAACACAGGGTTGTCAAATGGTCAGAAATGGCCTGGTCTTTATTGGTTAAAATCGGTTCTAACCGGCCTGGACCTGTTGTATAGGTTGGTACAAAATGGCCAAAATTAATATTATCCAAATAAATCCACTATCCAATAAAAACCGGTTGTTGCCATTTCTTACCACTGGCTTGGCATTTACTAATAAAATCCGGTTTTTTGCCAACCCTGTCGGCGGCAGAATAAAATCCTAGTTTTCAATGATTCCCTGTTTGCGAAATACTAAAAAAAAAGATGATTAGTCCTCAGGGGTGGGGCAGGTCTCAAATGATTCTTTCTTGGTGGAAAGAAATGTTGCAATTTTGGTAAAAAAATCAGTGAATTTGAATTTTGGTTGACAAGGTTTTAACTTGAAGAGGAATTAAATAACTTTCCAATCAGCTAGTATTGATCGAGATGTGCCATGGGTGGCCAAAATTAGTTTAGTTTTTCGAAAGTATTTCGAACCTGCACAATCGATATTTACAAAAATTACTATGCTAGAACTTCGATAATGACAGCGGGTTTTGCATTTCTTCTACAAATATAGTAGTGGGGAAATATTTAGGTTGAATGGATTTATGATTTTGACCGCACCCGAGTTGTGGGATTGGCTCCGGTCATTCCGGTAATATACTGTTTCCATATCACTGATTCATTCTGATTCTGAAACACAGAATTCTCAACTCTTGTTTATCTATTTTTCTGTTCTAATTTGGATATCTAAGCGATCGTTCAGCGCTCAACGAAGGACCCATTCGACCTGGAGCACTTAATTATGGTTAGGGATGTGGGCTGCTGTAACACTGCAGTAAAGCTCATTACTTTACGGCTGAAAATTAGCCTTACATGAACTGAAGCATGTCTGCAAAACGACAAGGGATGTCCACGTAGTTGTAGTTCATGTGAAATTCCCACGATTTTGTATCACTGGCATACACATAAACATATGGGTGCTATAAATTATACAGACATACATTAAAGATGTATTTGCCACAGCAGTTATTTAAGCACACAGTTTTTAATAAGGAAGTAAAATCTTCGCCGACATCCGACATGTGTGGGGAGATATTAGCAAAATGGGATTTTGGCCGACATCCAACAATAAAAAGTTTCTACCTAACCGGACATTTCCCGACATTGTCGGGCGATTTTAGCCGACTTGTGTCGGGTGAAAGTGGATTTTAGCAGGCACGTTATTTTTTACAATTCTAGCAGACATCCGACAAAAGGTTGATCCTATCCGACATCCGACATACGTCATGTATACATTCAGTTTAGGAGGGGCCTTCCTTCTTGCCTGTTTGTGCAATTGCTAGGCCTATATCCTTGCCTACAAGTAGGCATTTGCCGCTGCCTACATTTCTGCCTATATAGGGTAACGGAAAGTGTTAGCCCCTTCCTACATGGGACCCTATACTGTAGAATTATTATATTTTGATTAAAATTCATAATTACATTTTGCTGTCTTTATTTTAGCAAATTTATTATGGACATATAGCATTAGTTTAAAAAACAATTAGGCTATCCCTCATATGCAACAATTATTCAGCAAACACTCACAATTGTTTGTTACATCATATATTTAATCATATAAAATATCATATATAATAATATATAATATATATAATATCATATATTTAAACAAACTGATTTTGAGTACTTCTTCAAAATTAATGTTACTTATGCATTATGTGAAACCTCGTATTCAGAGGTGACCATTCAATTTTCCACTACACTCACTACTCTAAAAACTTATTGAGGGTAAATTCCACTAGTTACCACTACACTACCAACAAGAATGATCTTTGACAACTACTCTACTAATACTCTATTTTATCAATAATCAAGACTACCACTACATTACTTTCCAGTAGATTTTTACTTTCAGAGAGCACCTTTACTCTACTCTACCACTACTTGCCGGAGGCTAAAAATTAGCGTTACTCTACACTACAACTATCACACTACTCTACGCAGTAAAAAAAGTCACACTATGCAATATACTACCTGTTCACTGAATAGTCGTGCAATTTTATCTCAGCCTAAAATCATATAATTTTAATATAAGCCTAAAAGGGCTTCTAATTTCTAGGTACAGTAAAACCTGTATATAGTGGTTTCTCTAGGGAACCTAATATTTGACCACTATGTACAGTGACCACTATACTCAGTATAGTGGTCATGGACCACTATATAGGGTGCATATATTAAGTGAATATTTTAACGCGTTTAAGAAGACATGATTGAAACGGTCGCATTTTTTTTACATAATCACTAATTTTTGACCGTTTAAAATTTTTTAACGTGTGGTAGCAAGATATTCTGTATAACGATAATTCTATACGGTAATTCTAAATATTGTTTTTGAATACTACGTGAAATAGCTACCAACTATCGTAAAATTACTTTATTATTGACCCCGGCAGATTCTCCGTAAATATAGTATAATTTAAACAAATATAATGTTTCTTCTTCCAAGGTTCAATCCAACCATTGCTTGCTGGCTATCCTGCCTACCACTTTTACTTTGAGATTTTCCAATAATTCTAATATTTCTATTTTTTTGAAAAGGAAATCAGTGTTTTTGAACTGTGCGTGGTATGGAGGTATGGTACTGGGAATATGCTTTATTTAAGAAACCGTAATCTAGAATAATCTTAGAAATCTATAGAAATTATGAGCGACGATTTCGTGTGCACATGGTTTTTAATGCTGACCACTGTATTCAGAGTTCGAAGCATGCATTTCGTAATGAATGGACATCAGCCCGGGTCCATTATTGACAGGGGACCACTATAGAGAAAACCACTGTATACAGGGTTAACGTAATGTTAAAACATAGGGCGCATGACGGGGACACATGATACTGGCCACTGTGAACAGGAGACCACTGTATAGGTGGTCACTATATACAGGTTTTACTGTATATGATATAAAATATAAATATGATTCCTAGCGAAAAAATCCCATTTCATCGTATGTAAATACAGTTTAACCTTTGTAGATGAAGCTAGACGTTTATGCTAAATTAGAGGCGTGCAGGACAGATCTTTACAAGAATCAATTGTACGTTCGGCATTTTGAAAAACTAATTTATTGGTTTAGACAACATTCACATGCGTGTATAATTCAAGTACATACATGAGAACGAGAACCACTGCTATATCTTATAAAAACGTTACTACAAGTTGACACAAGAAATAATTACAATTGTCAATGGACTGTCCGTTGCCATTTATGTACGAAATCTGCCTTACTCTGGATTTGACTTAAATTTGAGAACTGTTAATTAACGGAGGATTAAAGCACTTAAATAAAGAAATCAATACTAAGATTTTGCCTTTGCAAGTTCAAATACTGCGAAAAAGTACCACGAATTAGAATGTGCAATGCTCCAATACAAATACAAGATGTTACTATACCCATCCATGAAATCGCACAATAATATTTCGAGTATTGAAACGCGGTGTAACGGTGCAAGATTTAGAAAGTTATGAAAAGACATAATCACACATTCCATGTTTAAGTATAGTGCTTACTCGGGTAGCACTACTTTTTATTGGACTTTGAGTATGCATGTAAACTACTTCTCCACTACATCCAAACTAAAGTCGGTTCCACTATTCTACACTACATTTTAGGGACAATGGTGAACGGGCACTGGTAGTTACTACTATTTACTTACCTGCTGATGTCTCCTTTCGCCCTACACTACCAATAAATATTATTTTATTTCATTTTCAACAACTACTCTACTTTGTGCCACTATTCCACTACCACTACTAAAAAGTAGAGTAGTGTGGCCATCTCTGCTCGTATTGATCGGGCCTATTGCACGTTACAATAAGTATAAGCCATCGAGCAATCACATACAATATATGTTCATGTACTTAGTTATGTATGGATATTATTTTGAATGGGAAATCTCACATGTCCCTGCAGTACCCTGATATTTCAACGTTTAAAAATCGTTATTATTTACATCGAGAGAAGGCTTCCATAATGTGACAATAGTTATGTATATACATCCTATATATTTGTCTTCATACAAGCGTGTTCTCGTGCTGCCTACATATTTGCCTATATGACCGCGTGTATGCAGGCGTGCATTCCTATTTTATAGGCATTTTTTCTGCGAAAACCAGTGCACCCTATTTTGCCTATAATTTTTTCTGGAAATAGCTCGCACCCTATAAATAGGCCTACATGTAGGCCTACATGTAGGATAGGCTAGCATCTTTGGTCTGAACAATGGTGGAAAAATTTTTACTGAATTCAGATGTTAACTCTTCAATGAAAAAAATATTGCTGCAGTGAATTTAAATATAATTCGGTGGAGAAAATTAATTTCATATCACATCCAAGAGGACCAGGAGAAAATTATATCGAGAGAACTACATTAATATTATAGTTTTAAATAAGTTGTGGTTTTAATGAATACGGGGACTTGCAAAATTAACCACAATGTACATTTTTGTCCCCTTATTCAATAATTTTGGGCTGTCTCGATTGTCTCGATATGAATGTGTTCTCGATGTCTCGATTTATAAAATTCTCGATCTCGATATTTTGTTCTAAAACAAGAACAAGACTATCGAGAATTTTAAATGATTCGAGACACTCATGCCTACTCCCGACATACGGCACATACACTAGCTACATATTTTTCAGTTATGGAGGAGGGGATTAAAATTAATTCCTCAGCACCCTTAACAATAACTTACTCGAACGTGGATATAAGTTCGTCTACGACAAGGAATTGCTGCAGCTTTCCCGCCTAACTCCAAAGCCTGTTTTTCGGAATTTTGTGCATCGTCTACGAAATTACCTATCCCACAATCTCAGCAGGCAAACTCAACATCGAATTTCCCCCATGCCATTTGATGTGGGTACACGTTGGCTTGTACAACAATCGCATTCACTGGGTATTTTGTTATGTGAATGTGGAGTAGTGATGCCAATGGTCTGGTCTGATCCAGATTTTATGAAACTGGTCTGGTCCAAAGCGCAGACCAGACCATTGGTCTGGTCCAGTTTTTCGGACCAGACCAGTGGTCTGATCCAGTCATTCGGACCAGACCAGACCAAAGACCATGGTCCGGACCATGGTCCAGAAAACCATTCAGAGCAATTGAATAATCACATTTTATCCAGTCAAATTTTTTTTTATCCTCAGAAATGACATTTTTAATTTGTTCCACAGGATTTCGTTAACTCATAAATTTTTATTTTGCGTACTTTTGGGACCATGGTCCTGTGGTCTGGTCTGGTCTGGTCCTGAAGCTGGACCAATTGTATCTGGTCTGGTCCAAGTGATAGACCAGACCGGACCAGACCATACAAGTCTAGGACCAGACCGGACCAGACCAATAACGGACCATTATTAATGGTCCGGACCAGACCATTGGCATCCCTAATGTGGAGTCATTGACACAACAAACTAACTGGTTTCGCTGGTCGCTGTGAGTCACACCAGCCAACTAAACCGAGGACACAAACCAACGCACAAGTGACATGGTAATAATTTCCAACCACCAAACGTTCCATATCCTGAAAAGCAGAAAACCAATATTGTTATGGGACTGGTACGCTAATAATTATTATTCCTTCAACAAAGCATCTCGGGTGCAAACACATACGTATACATAATATATTATTCGGTAGCACCCGAGATGCTTTGTTTCGTTCATTATTGCTCTAATTTCTCCCATACCAAATAATGCTAGTTTTTCACTTTTTAGAGTCGTAAAAGCATCTTCGTTTTGGTTTTTTTAAAACCTCATTTTTTATTGGAAAAGAGATGGTTACATCTCAATATCCAAAGGTTTTAATTTTTTAAAAGAAAGGTTTCACAATTCCCAGCATTAATCCGAAACATCTCTAACATTTCTCACTTTTCCCCAAAACATATTTCTGAACCGGTCTCTTAATTTCTTCTTCGGTTTCTACGGTTGAGACTAAATTTAAACAATTCAGGGTTGATAGGCATAATTAATGAATACATAGCTTTGAATGTTCGTCAATGTGTGAAATTCGCTGCCAGCCCGAAATTGTTGAGTTAATTGTAAAATTCAAAAATTACCGAGCTATTGCTATTGGTGTTAGGCCAACTGCCACCTACAAAACTGGCCAACTGCCACTAGGCCAATTGGCCCTTCCTTTAAAACAGAAAATTTTGGCCAACTTTCTCATGTCCTACTGCCAATTTCAATGTTAAAGTATCATGCTAATGCCCATGGTAGAGAACCATGCTCATGGTGGACGCCGAGTACGATTTTAAAATGTGAGAGCATATGATTTTATAATGCTCAAGTGGCAGTTGGCCGGACACGATTTCTATTACAGAACAATATTATAAAAATACACAGTTGCCATAAATTACGAAAATGAACGACGATTACAACACTTACAAATTAATTACTTTTCAGTAAAGTTTCAGTTACGATTACAAATTTTACTTTTCAGTCAAGTTTCAGTTACGATTACAATAATTTACAAATTACTTTTCGGTTAAGTTTCAGTTACGATTACAAATTTTACTTTTCAGTCAAGTTTCAGTTACGATTACAATAATTTACAAATTACTTTTCGGTTAAGTTTCAGTTACGATTACAAATTTTACTTTTCAGTCAAGTTTCAGTTACGATTACAATAATTTACAAATTACTTTTCGGTTAAGTTTCAGTTACGATTACAAATTTTACTTTTCAGTCAAGTTTCAGTTACGATTACAATAATTTACAAATTACTTTTCGGTTAAGTTTCAGTTACGATTACAAATAACTTATCAGTAAAGTTTCAATTACGATTACAAATTCCTTTTCAGTAAAGTTTCAGTTACGATTGCAAATAATTACAATTACAAATTACGTTTTGATGAATTTTCATATATACGATTACAACTATTACAAATTACGTTTTGATGAATTTTCATATATGATTACAATTATTACATATTACTTAAATAATTCGAAATATTTTTGCAACCATGTCATGCAGACTATAAAAAAAAGTACAAGTTCGAAAACTCTCCTTTTCCGCTCTCCACTCCCTGGACCGCTGTATACATATTTTTTGAGCTAGCGGGAGAGTTTTGAAAAATCGGGAAAAGCTTTGCTAAATCACGGGGAATCGAATATTTTCAAAAATGTTCGTAAACTCTTATTCACTCAAACCCAGTCCCTCTTTCTTGAAAACTATAATATGCCGCACTAAAAGCTTTAATATTGATAAGAATGGACTTAGCACCCACATATCCCAGCACCCACACTTCCAAGCACTTGTCGTAATCTTCCTCGCTATGCCATACCAGCCGTTCTATAACTTAATGCATTTCCACGACGAAACTCTATGCTCAGATGCTCAAGACTGCCTTTGTAAAGGCTTGCAGTGTTCACTAGCCTTTGATGAAATCTATTCCAGGTCCTTATCGGGTCCCTTGAGTACTATTGAGAATAAATTTTTCAAACCAACTGGTATTAAACTGATTAAAATAAATAATTAATTAAAAACACAATAGCCAAAATGACTTATTCATTTGAATGGTTAAAACATTATTAAAATGACGCACACTGCAATGATTCTAATGTCGATGCATTTCGCATCGCGCGAATCTTTTCCTTTCGTGAAAAAGAGTATCGACTCGAGTTGAGTTTGCTACTTTGACTGGTTTTCACTCATTTTCATCTTAAACTGGATTTTAAATATTTCTACAAATTAATCTTCATTGTACCTACGGTGTTTTGTCAATCTACAGTAGGATTCAACAATTGCTGTCCGATGTAAGTAAAACTATTCTAATAAAAAGTAATAGAATAATAATAATAATTGATTCGACCTGTACCCAGGTCCATCTTTTAAGATTCTCAAGGATTTGTTGTAACTAATATTTCAATTTGTAATAAAATTAATCGTGCAATCAAACTTCACGACTTGCATGATAATCACTGATACAGTAAATTAAGTAAACCTATATTAAATTATGCTGGAAAAATCTTGTGACAATGTTTAATTAGTGGGTGTTTGAATTTACCTACTGTTTTGGTATTGATGAACAATTGTTCAAAATACGAAACGGATCACGAGCCTGAAAAAATGTTAAAGAAACAAATATGGTTTTCCAATACGGGATGCCAAAAGTCATCACTTATCGCATTCCACGGATTCTTTTTTACTCACAATCAGCTCTTTTGTATGCACTCTTTTATGTTCAAATGTCAAGTATTGTAGTAATGTTCAAATATTCCTTAAGGATTCCATTGCAATCATCTTATTCGTTTATGAATAATTTTAAATATTTTATATCGCACACATGCTTATTCCATTTTAGTTAGGTTGGATTTAAAAGGTGGCGAAATCCTGAATCAAATTGTATTTGTGGTTTTTTTGTTGACCAATACAGCGTGGTTATTAATCTGTGCCATGTATACGGCATCAACGTTCACTGCCTCATTAGCCCTTATTACAAATAAGTTACTGAAAAACATATTAGATTCCGTAATTTTGTAGCAAAATTCGTATCCGGTTTTTATAATATAATATATGCAATACATAATACTGTTGATTATACTAGGATGTAAAAACAGAACCTGGTTGCTCCAGGGTATTTTTATAATTATATATTTTATGTATTAATTATAATATTTTTACTCTCCTCTGCTCTGCACTTTACCAAACAAGATAGTTTATCATGACAATGCTGCTTACTGTACTCTAGGGCAACCAATCCCATCTCTCACAGCTCATGCATGTGAATGCTAGTAGAAGCTATAAATTATTAAGGAAACGTAAATAACATGTAAAAGAACAATTACCAAAAAATCAAAGCACACATTTATGGATGGAATTTGATTAAATATGTCTACTGAGATGATTGTCATTCCTTGGGTCTATGCTACATTAGCTCAGTCCTTTAATTAGTATTTACGGCTAGAAATATTCAAATATGCACGAGCAGTGAGAGATGGTGAGTCCATGAAGATGGGTTGCCATAGAGTACAGTAAGCAACACTTTAATGACAAACTTGCTTGGTAAATTGAAGAGCAGAGGAGATCAGAATTATTATAAACTCTAGCTCCCACTCAAGAAACCAGGTGCTGTTTTTACGTCCTAGTGTTGATTATTGACATGTATTTCCGATACTACCTTTTCCTAAACCAAATCTTGGATTCTTGATCTACTCAATATTATTTTTACAGCAAATCTTATATTATAGGGAGTGAGTATGTTCATTTGAATTTTCGCAACGTAGAGACCTGCTGATTAGCTCCTCAGAAAGCCAATGGATGTTTGGGGACCCTTGTATCTTAAAAAATTGTAATGTAAATCAGGTTTCCGCTGGAAACTTGGGCGTGATGGCCCGAATCAAGTTTGCATACATGCTAATGTTGTGCTATCAGGGCCATTAACAAGCTTTGATGCATTTTTATTTTTTCCGTGAAATTTGCAAATGGAGTTCTCTCATGGGATTTAACAAAATTTAAGTTGGAGAGGGGGACCCTGTGTTCACGCATTACAATTTAAACCTTTTGTACGATTTCCCGCGCAAACCAGGGCGAGATGGCACAAACTTTTGCTCTCGCTGGGTCATTGGGCCAGGTACCTAATCTCCCACAAAATTTCATTCCGATCCCGAGTGGGCTTGGGCCGTGTGTAAGCACAAACCAAAAGTAACAAGATTTCGAAGGGATGTCAATCGACAATAGTGTCTTAATTAGTTACAAAATTATGTATCTATCCGTAGTATCAAATAAGTTGTGAACTTTGGCCGCTGTAATTTGTACGTTTGTTTTTGTTTTGTGGTTTGGTGAAAAGTGCAAAAATACGACCATTAAGATACTGCTTTTATTCCGAGTTTTGGTTGTACTAATAGTCAAGTGTAGTCATACTCTTGATTCTGCAGCTGGTTCAGTAGTCAAGTCTAGTAAATTACCACAGTCACATTTTATAAAAATAAGTTATTGTTAAGCAACTGTTGTCGCTTGAGTGCGCTTAACGTTGACTTGGTATGGGTAAATAGGTAATACGCATAAAAGCCACCGTACATAGGACTTGAAATGGTCGAACAAACTTTCAATTTACAGTGCCTTTCCAGGGCAAAAACCTCTTGCAGGTGCCATCCAATGGCTGAAACTGTTCATTGCTAGTGTAATATTTACTTGACTAGGAACTATTTGTGTTATATTGGTGTCATTTGTATATTTTTGTATTTGTTGTAATTCCCACCGTCTATAGCTTAGTCATGTATTAACTGTAAGAGGTTATGTTTGGTTGTTATGATTTTGTATGATTCGACTGTGTGCGTAGATATATTTTGTTAGGATTTGTACTTCGGAGTGATTTCTATGCACTTAGCGTTCATTTTCTTCTTGCATCATTATTCACAGCATGGGTAGACCAAGGAAACAGAAATGGAGTCAGGAGAAAGTTCCATTAAGGGCTTTAGTGGATGATATGGTTAGCATCTCTTCCGTTCCTAATGACTGGATGACGGCGTCATACCGGAAACAAAAGGGGGTGTATGATCAACTGGTTCGGACGTTTTATCTCACGGCATCGGATGTGGACCGTCAGATCTTATGGACTATGTATCGGGAAAATCGGGACGGACTTAGGGTAGGCGCTACATTCGGTTATTTCTCATGTGTTTACAAACATGGGACCACTTTTCTCATACCATTGTATATCCATGTTTTGTAATGTTGCAGACGGCGTATTTACGTCAACTGCATGAAATTACGGGGATGCTGCCATCTCCTGTAGCCCATTCTACTCCAAAACCACCTGTGCCCAGCAGCGAACGTTGTGGGCACTGCTTGGGCCATGCTGAGGGTGGCTGGGTCGAATGTACGCAGTGCTCGCAATGGTATCACGTCCTGTGCGTTAGAGTAGATTTGCGCAAGGTTGCTTTGGCTGATTGGATGTGTCCTACATGCTGCGGAACATCATTTGTTTCATTACCATCTCGTGTTCTGAAATCCGTCTCAGGTTCTATTCCACGTTGTTTACTCTCCCCTATGTATCCTTACATTGACATGTTAAAACACGATGTAAGGTTGTTGTTGTTATAGTTCGTCGTATGGCACCGGAGGAAATTAGTGCCATTGTAGGCCATGCCGAAGTCAACGCGACTAAGAACAAGTGCACTGAATTCCTCGAGCAGGAATTGGAAAAGACCAAGCGAAGCATGCTTGGCCCGTTGGTCGGGTGTTCCTCGCCGAGGCTATACCGGAAACGATCAAGGATTTTAACCATTTCATCGAGTGGTATGATATGCATGTTCGCACTGTTAGACCATGAAGAAATGTATGACTTTATTCTAGCATTAAATCATTCGCAAACAGATTCCTCGCGGGAACCCTCTGAAGATCGTGAACCGAACGTGTCAGATGCAGAACCCAAACTGGATCATTGCATCAATGCCAACGAAGTTCAATGTGATGATCTACAAGCTTTTCGTTACTTGGAACAGGACTGGTTCTTTACTGACGATGTGAGCAGCAACCATCCATCGGAATGCTCTGATTGTGAGTTTCGGCCCAAGATCAGCGCAAGGACAGGATCTTTTCCAGTGAGTCACTACGAACAAATTCACAAGATGAACACTACGGTAATTCTGCATTACTGAGCATAGTTTTCCATGCTGCTCCGATGCATCAGTCTTGCATGTAACGTATGTCAATGTATACGTATAGGATGTTCATGGGACCGACGTGGCTGTGATTGTCTACAACTTTGAAGTTGACAACGTAGGTTGGGGTCGTTTCGTTGGATTCGCCGATGGGAAGGATAAGTTACTGCGCGGATGGACGGATTTTGTCAACGAAGCCTTCGCTGCCGTGAATAAGTTCTGTGTTCTTGTTTTCAAAAAGACTCGTTTCACTCCGACAAGTACAGAATCCTACATATACACACAGGGACACTGCAAGCATCTTAAATGCATGCATTTTATCATGCAGTGTAAGCGGAACAACACAGGTTCTCCCTTGAAGTTCACGGCACGGTAAGAACATTGCCTCAACGGTTTTGGGTTTGGAACTACATTCGAAAACAAGATTGTCATAGTTATAATGTTTTGCAGTTGCTATGGTGGATTATAGTTTATTTCAACTTCATACGACTACACCTACTCGGCCATGTAATCCTTTTGCCGAAATTCCCATTTGTTCACAAGATATTACATTTTTAGTGAATCCAGTCGAAAAAATTCAAAGTCCAACTTTGGTACCAAGTAGTTTGCACTAAACTGATTATAGTTTATTTCAACTTCATACGACCACACCTACTCGGCCATGTAATCCTTTTGCCGAAATTCCCATTTGTTCACAAGATATTACATTTTTAGTGAATCCAGTCGAAAAAATTCAGTCCAACTTTGGTACCAAGTAGTTTCCACCAAGCTGATTATAGTTTATTTCAACTTCATACGACTACACCTACTCGGCCATGTAATCATTTTGCCGAAATTCCCATTTGTTCACAAGATATTACATTTTTAGTGAATCCAGTCGAAAAAATTCAGTCCAACTTTGGTACCAAGTAGTTTCCACCAAGCTGATTATAGTTTATTTCAACTTCATACGACTACACCTACTCGGCCATGTAATCATTTTGCCGAAATTCCCATTTGTTCACAAGATATTACATTTTTAGTGAATCCAGTCGAAAAAATTCAAAGTCCAATTTTGGTACCAAGTAGTTTGCACTAAGCTGATTATAGTTTATTTCAACTTCATACGACTACACCTACTCCGCCATGTAATCATTTTGCCGAAATTCCCATTTGTTCACAAGATATTACATTTTTAGTGAATCCAGTCGAAAAAATTCAAAGTCTAATTTTGGTACCAAGTAGTTTGCACTAAGCTGATTATAGTTTATTTCAACTTCATACGACCACACCTACTCGGCCATGTTATCCTTTTGCCGAAATTCCCATTTGTTCACAAGATATTACATTTTTAGTGAACCCAGTCGAAAAAATTCAGTCCAACTTTGGTACCAAGTAGTTTCCACCAAGCTGATTATAGTTTATTTCAACTTCATACGACTACACCTACTCGGCCATGTTATCCTTTTGCCGAAATTCCCATTTGTTCACAAGATATTACATTTTTCGTGAATCCAGTCGAAAAAATTCAAAGTCCAACTTTGGTACCAAGTAGTTTCCACCAAGCTGATTATAGTTTATTTCAACTTCATACGACTACACCTACTCGGCCATGTAATCATTTTGCCGAAATTCCCATTTGTTCACAAGATATTACATTTTTAGTGAATCCAGTCGAAAAAATTCAAAGTCCAACTTTGGTACCAAGTAGTTTCCACCAAGCTGATTATAGTTTATTTCAACTTCATACGACTACACCTATTTGGCCATGTAATCATTTTGCCGAAATTCCCATTTGTTCACAAGATATTACATTTTTAGTGAATCCAGTCGAAAAAATTCAAAGTCCAACTTTGGTACCAAATAGTTTGCACTAAGCTGATTATAGTTTATTTCAACTTCATACGACCACACCTACTCGGCCATGTAATCCTTTTGCCGAAATTCCCATTTGTTCACAAGATATTACATTTTTAGTGAATCCAGTCGAAAAAATTCAGTCCAACTTTGGTACCAAGTAGTTTCCACCAAGCTGATTATAGTTTATTTCAACTTCATACGACTACACCTACTCGGCCATGTAATCATTTTGCCGAAATTCCCATTTGTTCACAAGATATTACATTTTTAGTGAATCCAGTCGAAAAAATTCAAAGTCCAACTTTGGTACCACGTAGTTTCCACCAAGCTGATTATAGTTTATTTCAACTTCATACGACTACACCTACTCGGCCATGTTATCCTTTTGCCGAAATTCCCATTTGTTCACAAGATATTACATTTTTAGTGAACCCAGTCGAAAAAATTCAGTCCAACTTTGGTACCAAGTAGTTTCCACCAAGCTGATTATAGTTTATTTCAACTTCATACGACTACACCTACTCGGCCATGTTATCCTTTTGCCGAAATTCCCATTTGTTCACAAGATATTACATTTTTAGTGAATCCAGTCGAAAAAATTCAAAGTCCAACTTTGGTACCAAGTAGTTTCCACCAAGCTGATTATAGTTTATTTCAACTTCATACGACTACACCTACTCGGCCATGTAATCATTTTGCCGAAATTCCCATTTGTTCACAAGATATTACATTTTTAGTGAATCCAGTCGAAAAAATTCAAAGTCCAACTTTGGTACCAAGTAGTTTCCACCAAGCTGATTATAGTTTATTTCAACTTCATACGACTACACCTATTTGGCCATGTAATCATTTTGCCGAAATTCCCATTTGTTCACAAGATATTACATTTTTAGTGAATCCAGTCGAAAAAATTCAAAGTCCAACTTTGGTACCAAATAGTTTGCACTAAGCTGATTATAGTTTATTTCAACTTCATACGACCACACCTACTCGGCCATGTAATCCTTTTGCCGAAATTCCCATTTGTTCACAAGATATTACATTTTTAGTGAATCCAGTCGAAAAAATTCAGTCCAACTTTGGTACCAAGTAGTTTCCACCAAGCTGATTATAGTTTATTTTAACTTCATACGACTACACCTACTCGGCCATGTAATCATTTTGCCGAAATTCCCATTTGTTTAAAAGACATGACGTGAGAAAAATTGCAAGTTATAATATTGCTAGTGTGGGTGCTGGATATGTGGGTGCTAAGTCCATTCTCATCTAAATGCCCTATAAAATTGCAAGTGTTAAAAAGTGCTGAAAAAAGTTGCAGGTGAGCCGTGTGACCTGTAGATCCTAATCAGATCAAAAAAATTTTGGGAGTTGCAGTTGCTCATAAGCATGATGGCAATACCATTGAAAGTTTATAAAGGAATTCTATTTTGGATTAATTATTATTCAATTTGGATCTGACAGAAGAGCTTAAGCAGACAAGTCCTACAATATATTGAGTTTGCTCACATCCACGCCTAGTTTTGTTGGGCATTTAATCTCAAATGGGCATATTTAAGAGATTATTGCAAAAATTAAAGGTGAGGATAATTCTGTGGGAAAGTCTATTGCATGTCCACTATTTGACGATCAACATCAACACTATTTCTTTATTTTCACTTGGATTGATATTTCAGAGAAGGACTGCTGTGAATTCAGATCAAGGTCATCGACTAATTTACTTCGGTAATGTGCCCATAATAGAATCAGTAGACCCAGGCTATTTGCAGGATTTGACTGCCTCATCGACAGCTACTACAGTAAGAAATGATGAAGACCCGGGGTTTCTGCCTCAGACTGTACCCACAACCCGTACTTTTCGTAATAAATACGTACCTAACAAGGAGAAGAAAGCCATGAAATCCAATAGGGACCGTAGGAATCGAGAATTTCCAAATAATCAGATTAAAACATCTCGCTATTCATTACTGAATTTTATTCCAAAAAATTTATTTGAACAATTTCGTCGCGTGGCAAACTTTTATTTTCTCTGCATGTCAGTTATTCAAGTAAGTATCCTCTGGCTCGGGCAATGTTAGAAATTATAATATATATCTGACGTGAAAATGTTTTCATGAGAAAGATTGTTGTTTATTTATATTATTGTATTACTTTAATAATACTACTTATTTT
>OX359250.1:22063548-22113186 GCA_947179485.1 Allacma fusca | reverse complement strand
TGGTGTGTACAATATCTTCGAAATTTTGCAAGGGGGTCCAGAATCATCGTCTCCGTAATATATTTGAATAATTTAGAAAAATTTTGAAATTTCCCTCGAAATTTTGAAATTTCCCTCGAAATTTTCATAAAAAGATTCAAAATTCTCAACAAATACTAAATATTTTCTATCTCGTGGGCACAATATCGTCGAAATTTTGCAAGGCGGTAAAGAATAAGTGCCTCCGGACTGTATTTGAGTAATTTAGAAATGTTTTGAAAATTCACTCAAAATTTTTAACATTTTGAAAAAATCTCATGAATTTTCGAAATTTAGTATGCCACCGAGACATTTATTCTGAACCTGCTTGCAAAAAATCAATAATATTTCGACCACCAAATCAATAATTTTTATGGTTTTTTCAAAATTTTGAATCTTTTTGAGGGAAATTTCGAAATTTTTCTAAATTATTCAAATATACTACGGAGACGATGATTCTGGACCCCATTGCAAAATTTCGAAGATATTGTACACACCAGATGGAAAATATTTAGAATTTTTTGAGAATTTTGAACCTTTTTTGAAAATTTGGGATGAATTTTCGAAATTTTTCAAAGTTACTCAAACATACCAAGAAGGAATGTCTACCGTGCATGAATCATGAAACAGAACCGAAATCGGTCGTTTCGTTCCCGAGATATTTTGTTTTTCCCGAAAAAACCGAAAATTGTCCGTAGATCGGATTGTATGCACATTTCAGTGCAACTTTCACCATACACAGTGTTATTTATGTGCCCTGCACTAGTCTACCAAAAATCATGGAATTTTATTGACATTTGGACTTTACCTTACAGGTTCCCTGTGAATCAGCTGGTAAGACACTTAAATGTTTTTTGGAATGTTAAGTAAACTGCACTGTGACCACTATAAATATAATAGTGGCCCCCGTCTGTGGTGATCAATTTTTTGCGTCCCGTTCCTGTTGTTTTGCAGGGATAACTTGCTAACCTATGACCCCGGACAATTTGCAATTGTTTTCTGAACAAGGGGAGGGTGGTGGGGTCCAAAAATGCGAAATCAGCCGGCTGCTATCCTCACGTTTCGGAAGTTGGCAGCTGGCTGCTATCTTCACGTTTATGCAGTTAGCAGCTGGCTGCTGGCCGCTAACTTCACGCCCATAGTAACCTGGACCTGTAATACCAGAGATCAAAATTGCGGAAATTCATCTTGAGGAGCTAAAATTGCGGAAAAGGATAGTTTCTGAGCTTACCGTTGAGAGTAAACATTTTTACCTTTTTACATTATCACAGTCTTACCTTACGCTTTTGGTTCACACGGGAGGAATTTTTGACTTAAAAGAAAGTTCTTAAGCTGAAAGGAATCCCCATGAAATTTCTTTACAATCTTAGACATAGACCATGCCATGCAGACTGTCTATAAAAAACAGTACAAGTTCAGAAACTCTCCTTTTCCGCTCTCCATTCCCTGGACCGCTATATTCAGATTTTTTGAGCTAGGGGGAGAGTTTTGAAAAATCTAGAAAAACTGCTAAATCACGGGAAATCAAATATTTTCAACAATGTTTGTAAACTCTCATTCACTCAAACCCACTCCCTCTTTCTTGAAAACTATTATATGGTACCAAAAGCTTTAAGTTAAGTTCTTATATATGTACATAATACCTACATAGTTCACCTTACGGGATTTTGCATTACCAGTGCCAGTTTAACTTGATTTGAAACCAAGTATAATCTTGGTACCCCTTACGGAGATTCCTCATAGAGCCAGCTCTATAAGGATCATCACAAATTTCTAGTTCACGCAGTGGAAATTATTTCTATAATTTACTTAATATCATATATAATATACAATATAGAAATAACAACTGAATTCATAAATGAGGTTTTAAAAACACCAAAACGAAGATGCTTTTACGACTCTAAAAAGTGAAAAACTAGCATTTGGTATGGGAGGAATTAGAGCAATAATGAACGAAACAAAGCATCTCGGGTGCTACCGAATAATATATTATGTATACTTATGTGTTTGCCCGAATTAATATACTATTTAGAATAATTACTAGGAATCAAGCCATCCGCCGAGGCGGATGGGACGTCTGGCACCAATGAATTTTAATTGTAATAATAATTTGAATGCAAAGATAATATTTTATACAAATACCCTAGAAGTTCTATTTTTGTATTAATTGCACAGAATTATTATATAAAATATCAAAATAGCTAGATAATCTTAACATGAATGGTTTAACTATCCAATTTGCCCCGCGTCCGTAGCCTATTTCAGAATTTTTCTAATATGAAATAACAACTGTTACAACACTTCGTAAATAAGTAAATATCTATTTGTAGTAACTTCATTGCTAGGGTGGCTTTATCTGTTGTGACAATAAACAAAAATCTTATGGAAACCGACATGGAGTTTTATAATCCATCAACAAAAATAGGCTCATCCGATTGATGTTAGCATTGTTAGCACAATTGTGGGTCAATATCGCATCAGCTGGTTTTTTAAAAATAGGTTAGGATGCCTGTAGCTCGGTTGACAAAAAATAAATTTCAGAATTGTTTTTATCTCACGTTGTAGGATATAAACGTATTTTAAACTAATTAAATCCTTTAATTAATGCTTTTTAAATGGGAACGCCAATCATGTCCTCGGACTGGGTACAGAAACAGTGCACCCGTACCCATACCCGTACCCATATATAGGGTACGACAAAATGCTGCACCTACACCCGTACACACACCCGAGTACCCGGGTAAATTATTTCAGTACCCGTATCCGTACCTGAAACTACAATGTAGTACCTGTACCCACAATTTGCCCGTACCCGTAATGTACCAAAAATCTGTACCCGTACCCGAGTACCTATTGTTTGTACCCGGGTATTACTCGGGTAATGGAAGTTTGGTCAATTTAAAATCCCCGACGGCATTTGCCTACCCAGCTGAACATTTTTAATTTGTCAATTTTTTTGACCTCCATTAAAATTTTGGAAATTTTCCCTAGGTGTTAAGGGTATATTTAATTTTTTTAAATCATTTAAGGCCTTTTGTGATTTATTTTTAATAATCACTGACGAAATTCAAATGCTACTACGTCAAAGTAATAACTTATTGAACAATTCTTCTATGGTGTAAGGATAAACAATTGGGACGAATTCTTTCACACTTCATCCGACGTTAAGAACTGTTGGCATTACCTTACAAATAGGACGCAAGGTTAGTAAAGTATAGGAGAAAAGTAGAAATTCCTGATCATGCCAGTTTTCCATCAACGATATAACGTATTCACAAAACAATGTATTTGAATACTGTATAGAAAATGTTATACGGAAAAATTTGAGTTGATCATAATTTTTTCAAGTCAAATACAGTATTGCGGTTTCAGGAAATAAATGTGGGAGGCAAGATTGAATATTCATTTTATATTGCAGCTTTATCTAACCCTGGGTACTTGTATCATTAAGAAACGGATCTGCTAATAAATGTAAATTTATTCCGAACTTATCTCGTAATACGTCTTTAAATAATTGTAATGTTACTCTCCCATTGAAGCTAATTAAATTGAATCTCAAGAACCTGCCCCTTGAAATTCTTCTTTGATGAGCTTCACTGTTTAAGTCGATAAACAGGCGATTTTACTGACTCTACGCTTTATTTCTTTATTAGATTCCTGGGAAGAATTATTAAAAGCGTTAGATTGCAACTACCACGTAATCATAAATGAGGCGAAGCCACTTGGCTCTGTCAGTAACGCAAGTGTCTGTATACAAAGAAATAAGCAACTCCACGGTTGGCAGGTCTTATTGTTAGCCTAAGTAATCCATCCCAGCAGGAATCCATGAAGTACCCAAAAATACTCGGGTACAGCAACCACGGGTAGATATTTTACATAGTGATACCCATACCTATTGGGTACTACCCGATTGTCAATGAAAGAGTACCCATACCCATACGCGTACACACTTTATTGTCTAAAATCCAGAGTACGCGGGTAGTACCCGCGTACTCTGCCCCCAGTACCCATACCCGTATCCGTACCCATTTACCCGAGTATTATCCGTACCCAGTCCGAGCACTGTCTCCAGTGAAAATGGTATTTTTTAGAATTTAGCCAACGATATGGAGCTTTTAAAACGGAAATTAAAACTATTTAAGCAAACCAAATGTTTCTCAGTCAACCTTGTTTTGAAATTATATTAGTTAATATGCATCATGCTAGACAGATTTACTAAAATTGTTAGACCTGGTCACCGAATTTTTGAATGACCGCTTTGATTCTAGGAAAAACCGCGTTTCAACATTATTTCGCTAATATTGTTGCAAAAAAGGCTGTAACTATTGTCAGTATTGTAGTGTAACTTCAATATATTCATGACAGCGGCACTCTCGCTAAAGGCGAGCACCGGTGACGAATTATTTTTAAAATTGAGTGGCGAATTTAATAGTGTTGGTTAAAAGATGATGACTGATCATATATGCCACACTGTACTTAATATTCAAAGGCGTACATAATAAGTAAGTGGTAGTTAATTCTAATTAATCATACAAATTCCAAGATATAAGCATACTGGTAACTTGTTAGCATTGCGGTATTTCTGTTCTCTTTTTTACACTATTTTTACTATTTTGTATTCTGAAATGGCATTATTTTTTGTTGACTTGGACAGAATTAAGCTGAAAGCTTGGTTACTTTACCTAAAGCCTGCCCAAGTCAACAAAAAATGCTAACAATAAAAAAATTTCTTTCATTTTTATTTTAAAGCATTTTTTTTTCATAAATGAAAGAAAAAAATGAGCGGCTATGATTCAACATGACATGTACATAAGGACGACAACCATCACTACTACTACTACTACGATGAAGCTTTTAGTAAGAAGGATTAAACCCGAGATGCTTTGTTTCGTTCATTACTGCTCTAATTCCTCCCATACCAAATGCTAGTTTTTCCCTTTTTAGAGTCGTAAAAGCATCTTCGTTTTGGTTTTTTTAAAACCTCATTTTTTATTCAATTGTTTTCAAAATTTTCTTGACTTAATGAGTCCATAATATAGTAGTAATTCAGTATTAAAATTTTCATGAAGCTCAAATAATTTAATTAGTTGTTAATATTTTTCAAAGACTTCAAGTTACGTCTCGAATATTGAACGTTATGATTATGACAACCATAATTCGCATTTTTAAGTAATTAATTTTTAAGGGTCCAAGCCCTTGCCTTGGTCGCACATCATAAGGTTTTGCACACTAGCTTGCAATAATTAGACAGTCATGTGTGGAAGTTTTTATCAAAGTTGTTGTGGGGGAAGACCTTTGAAAAAACTGCAATGTATTAGGATAGGCAATTCCGTAGACTCACGGGAAAACTTAGGTATAAACAGCTTCAGATCTCGTTAACTATACACGCTGAAGATGTACGTTAAGCATTGGACGTAGGAATGGGACTGTTCTGGTCCGGACCAGAAATTTTGGTCTGTTCTGGTCTGTTCCATGGTCTGTTCCGGTCTGTTCCTAGGTTACGAAAGGACCAAATGTATCTGGTCCAAGAACCTTGATAGACCAATTAAACCTGGTCCAACTCAAGGAACAGACCAGAATGTTTGGTCCTTTGTTTGGCGCAGACCATTTGGAACGTTCCAGCATACATTTCAAATGGTCGGACCAGAATCGATAGTTGACCATTTAAGTATTTCCAATTCCCGCGAACAGAATAACATTGCTAGATTGTACAGCATGATACGATCGAGAGACGATACGATACATGCTGGGTGAAAAACAAAAGAGATTTCTCGACGTGTCATGGAGAACATTCTTGTCTCCTGAATCATTCATTGTGTCCGCGAGACGTTAATATTTAGTATTTATTAATAAGGAAGACATTTGTGAAAATTCCTGTTGTAAAAATAAAGAAAATATTCGAAAATTATAATTATTAATATATATAATATTAACAATAATTAATTAATTATTAGTAATATATTTATTGGTTATTAATACTAGATTTACTAATTATTAATAATATATATTAATACAATAATTATTACTAAAATTTTCAGAGCTTCGTTCAATACCATTTTGCTGGCAAATTTATTTTATTTTTTCAAATAATCAAGTAAATTATTCAAAACATCTAATTTGTCAAATGCTTGCATGTTGTGATCGTATTATGAACCTATTCGGTCCTAGTGGTCTGGTCTGGTCTGTTCCGGTCTGGTCCGAGTTATTTTGAGGAACAGAACATATGTTCCTGTTCCAGCAATTTGTACGGACCAGATGGTTCGGGTCCAACGGTCTAAAAGACCTTATGGTCCTGGTCCTAAACTGAGAACAGATCAAATGGTCTGGTCCAGGCTCAAGGACCAGACCATTCCAAGAAAACCTGGAACATTCCGGAACAGTCCCACTCCTAATTGGACGTTGTACAAATTCTGTCATTGACTTTAAGCCCTTAATATTCGGAATTGTTCAAAGGGTGTAGAAGTTATCCTTAAATCTTTTTTTTTTCAAGGGGCGTAAGTGCATATCTACGCTTTGCGTTTTTTTACGAAAACGAATTTTTCACAAGTTGAAAATTCTAATTTTTGCGAATGAGTAAAAAGCATCTTCGTAAAAATCAGTTTGACCGAAGAGAATGAAAAAAATTTTGAGAAATCTGGAATAGGAAATTTGCTTCAAACTGTGCACCTTTTTTTGAGTTATTCAATTTTTGGGACAAGGGGTAGAAAAGGCATAAAACACCCTACACTATGACTGTGCACTCTTACTATAAGAGGTCTTCTCAAGCTTAAATATACATACATAGTGCGGAAAGGGAGGAATTTTCGGTCTTGCCATTCTTCCATGTACGGTCATAAAATATTTCGGAACAAACTTTTGCAGCTTTAAGGTGGATTGATTTAAGTAAAACTTCTTCTTCCAAAGTTAATCATTGTGAGCTCAGGAAGCAGGCATATGAGGCAGAATTTATGAAATTATTATTTTACAGAGTTGTAACAATGTTTCTTTTCTTTGCATCAATCACGGAACTCACATCTACAATAAAATAAACCTAGTGGTCAACGTTGCCTTTGATACCTCCTACATCACACAGTGCTCGCAGTACACCGATTTTTATTGAAACCAAGAAAAGTGGGAAAACGTGGTTAATACCGACAAAACTGTTAGTCATTTTACTAGAACAGGAGAAAACGAAATTATGAATATATTTTGATTACCGGCAATTATTTTGATTGATGGCTACAAATTATTGAAGAGGCAAGATGCAAACCAGCATAATCCACATTTTTTCGAAATTCGCTTTATTTCATAATAAGTTGCTGTAAAGCACGGATAATCCATGGGTACATTCCTAAAGCTCAAAGGCTAGTTTGGTGGAAAACGGCATAAAGTCCAAAACCCTTCTTTGGTTTAAATCTGTAAAAGTCCTCAGATCAAACAAAGAAAAATTCGTAAATATTGTTTCTTCCATTTTAATATACTTTATACAAGATCCAAATAGTTTTGTTACATATAAGAACGACATTAATATTTTCATTATTTTCTTTACTTGAACACGAAACCATTACGCTAATAGAAAGTTTGGTCACACTGGAAGTTCATTTTTTGAAATTTTATTGCCGCCGAATTATTGAACCTGGATTTTTAGAAATTGTGTGACAGTAGATGCGACTACTCTTCAATTTAAAAATATTGCGAGCTTGCAATTCGCAATCATTTGGAATTGAAAAGTTTTTCGTTTCGCCTGTAAAAGTCTGAAAAATGGATTTTAGCCGGTTTGCGTCTCACCTTCTCAATTATTTCTCGTAGTAGTTATTATTTAATTTACAATAAATCCTAGATCGGGAAATTCGTACGCGGGATTGTACACTATTGGCACAGGGAATAGTTCCTCGACGTTATTTCGGCGGGGTTAACCTGCCGGGAAATTCTCGGACGGGTTAGCTCTGGATGCGATGCAATCGCAATCAATCTGAATCCAATTGAATTCGTTCTGAGCTTCCTCCGGCAATTTCTTTGAGCATGGAAGAAAATGCGCAACTATTTGTTAATTCAGAGACCAGGGGGTTAAAGGAGGTTTAAAATATGACATGGGGTTCGTAATAAATTAAGAAGTGGGTGTTTCCAAAGTTCTCATTTTGAAGCACAGGAATTTAAGTACTATCTATAAGTGCTGCAATAATCGGTAATAATTATATATTATTACCAAAATAATTCAAAGCCCAACGAAATTATGGAAGTCTAAATTTGGTTGTAAATATCTGATAAATGTTGCCGTAGTCAGTTCAGCTTTCAATGCAGTGCTCGGACTGGGTACGGGTAATACTCGGGTAAATGGGTACGGGTACTGGTATGGGTACTACCCGGGTACAGAAGTGGCGTACTCGCAAGTACGCGGATACTACCCGGGTACTCTGGATTTTAGACAATAAAGTGGGTACATTTACGGGTACGGGTATGGGTACTCACTCAGTGGCAATCGGGTAGTACCCAATGGGTACGGGTATCACTATGTAAAATGTCTGTACCCGTGGGTGCTGTACCCGAGTATTTTTGGGTACTTCAAGGATTCCTGATGGGATGGATTATTATGGCTAACAATAAGACCTACCAACCGTGGAGTTGCTTATTTCGTAGTATACAGATACTTGCGTTAGTGACAGAGCCAAGTGGCTTCGTCTCATTTATGATTACGTGGTAGTTGCAATCTAACGCTTCTAATAATTCTTCCGAGGGATCTAATAAAGAAAAAAGCGTAGAGTCAGGAGTCAGTAAAATCTCCTGTTTATGGACTTACGCAGTGAAGCTCTTTAAAGAAGAATTTCAAGGGGCAGGTTCTTGAGATTCAGTTTAATGAGCTTCATTGGGAGCGTAACATTGCAATTATTTAAAGACGTATTACGAGATAAGTTCGGAATAAATATACATTTATTAGCTTCGACCCAGATCCGTTTCTTAATGCTACAAGCCCAGGGTTGCCCACTTGAAAATGCCAAGGCCAAGGCCAAATGTACAGGCAATTTGAGTTTTTTCAATCCTGGGCATTTATGACACTTTGAATATTTATTATATACAGTGAATATTTTTACAATTTTAGAATTGAAAATATCATTCCTTGCAGGCAATATTTATATTTCAGTCCCTTTGATTATTGATAATTTTGATGTTAAAATAAGAGGCATCTGAACTCGGCTTTCAAAATTTTCATGGGGCTGCATTTGAGTATTATTTCGCCTGCATTGTTCCAAAATTTGCGTCCCGGGGTCCATAAATGTGAGAGACAGTTTACGAATGTTTGTTCTATAAAGCTGTAATATAAATCGAATATTTGATCTTGCCTCCCACATTTATTTCCTGAAACCGCAATATTTGACTTGGAAAAATTATGATCAACTCAAAATTTTCCGTATAACATTTTCTATAGTGTTCAAATCAGTGCTGCGGACAATTTCAAGTAATACTTGAGTTTTCAAGTCAAGTTCAAGTTCGGGTCAAGTTCAAGTTGGCCAATTTTTTTACTTGAATCTTTCGGGTCAAGTTCAAGTACGTACTCGTCTTGACCATGACATTCTAAGACAAGTCAGGTTCAAGTACAAGTAAGAGAAATTTACTTGAATCTCAAGTCAAGTTCAGGGTCAAGTAATGGAAAGAAAAAACTTGACCATGAACTTGAGATTTCATGGTCAAGTTCAAGTAATTTTAGATTGCCTATGCCGTAAAGGACGGAAGCAATGTCCAGAGTATAATGTTTGCACATGCCATAAATCAAAGGACAAAATTTTAAAATCAGAGTCCGTTTTATGAAGGTCTTGTTTACCAGACGTTGCTCAGCGTTAGTTGTTGCAGTAACCTCTCCACGAAATGAAAGAACTATCTTGATAATTCATATTGTTGCTTAGAATATTAGTTTCAACTTGTGTAAATAAATTCCAGTATAAAATGAGCTTGGATGGCTCTTTACAAGAAGCGTTTAATAAGTAAGTAAATACTAGTTTATTAAATTTTAAATTCAGAGTACTCGTAAGGCTCAAATAGGTATATGTATATATGCATATTTGAACATTTTATAAAACTTGACACTATATAAAACTCGTCAGATATACAGTGCAAGTCCGTTATAAGGGCTCAGCTTATAAGGAAATATCGATATCATTTTTTTGACCCCAACTTACATTTACGCAATGCTTTAGACGCTTTGTATAAGGGAAATTGCTTTATAAATTATATAGTCCCTTATATCGACCTTTTACTGTATTCAGTATACGAACAAAGTTGTCCTCCAATGGTTTTAAATAAAAAGTAGCAGTAAAATTGTTTTTTGAATGCGTTTTGGTTTTCAGTCTGAAGGAAATAATTTGCTGATGTAAGTTCGGCTTATTGTGGTCACGTTTAATTTTTTGTGCTACTTAACTTGAATTGTCAAGTTCAAGTCGCGTTCAAGTCATGGTCAAGTCAAGTTCAAGTCAAGTTTGGAACTTTAATTACTTGATCAAGTTCGGGTCTTACAAAAGTTACTTGATTACTTGAACTTGACAAGTCAAGTAATTACACGAACTCGAGTTATCAAGTTCAAGTTGTGTCTTGAAAATTACTTGAAGTTTCGTGGTCAAGTCAAGTTCATGGTCAAGTTTTGAAATTACTTGACCCGATCGCAGCACTGGTTCAAATACATTGTTTTGTGAATACGTTATATCGTTGATGAAAAACTGGCATGATCAGGAAATTCTACTTCCTCCTATACTTTACTAACCTTGCGTCCTATTTGTAAGGTAATGTCAACAGTTCTTAACGACTTGTGTTAAAAGATTTTTGAGAAAACGATTTGTCACAAACAAAATTGTTTCATGTTCTCGAAGTTGAAAAGCAAGTTATGGAGAGTTTAGTATTAAAGAATTCGTCCCAATTGTTTATCCTTACACCATACAAGAATTGTTCAATAACCAATTCGCGAGAACACATTTCATTCAGCAAGTTATTATTTTGGGGTACTAGCATTTGAATTTCATCAGTGATCATTAAACTAAATCATAAAAGGCCTTAAATTTTAAGATTTTAAAGATTTTACAAAAAATTAAATAGGATACCCTTAACGCCTATGGAAAATTCCCAAAATCCCGGGCATTTTTAATGGAGGTCAAAAAATTGATAAATTAAAAATGTTCAGCTAGGCAGGCATATGTCGTCGGGGATTTTAAATCGGCCAAACTTCCAGTACCCGAGTAATACCCGGGTACAAACAATAGGTACTCGGGTACGGGTACAGATTTTGGGTACATTACGGGTACGGGTAAATTGTGGGTACAGGTACTATACTTTGTAGTCTCAGGTACGGGTACGGGTACTGAAATAATTTACCCGGGTACTCGGGTATGGGTACGGGTATAGGTACAGCATTTTGTCGTACCCGATATTCGGGTACGGGTATGGGTACGGGTACACGGTTTCGGTACCCAGTCCGAGCACTGTTTTAATGCTCTATTGAATCCCTATAAGCCCACACAAGGTCGTCAGTCGTCACACATATTTTACTTCACCCGATTATTTCTTTTTCGGCTTGTTTTTATGTTTCGGCCGATGAGTCCACCAGCCGACATTTTGAAAATCATACAAATTGTAGCGAAAACCACTATAAATAAATGACTTCTTTAAAATTTTGGATTCTCATTCTCAACAATAATTTCCATGTGCTAAAAGTGAACACAACTTCAAGAGGGCATCCTAGAAATTATTCAGCATGCTTGCCACAACAAGTTGCGTCGCAGTCGTTTTGAAAGTATTTTACATTGCATCAGTAGCAAGACTAGTTAACACGAGTTTCTTAACAAAAGATACCATTGCCAATTTCAGCGGTCCCTGCAATTATATCAAATACTACTACAAGATGCGGCCTATGTATGATTTAATTGCATACGGAAATTTGACGGAAGCAAGAACTTTCTATGATAAATTGCTTCAAGACCTGAATGCAATCAATGATACAGCCCTACTGAAAACGACAGTCCAGGAGATATGTTTCGCTGTAGCCCTTGAATGCAAGATTAAGGCACTTTCGAATGGAACCTATGAACATACCTGTGTATGCCTTGAGCTCCCGAATAAAAATTTTACGTTTACAAAGACCAAAGATGATAGTTGCAAAGCAGGGCTACATACGCCGTGTACGAGTAAAGGTTTAGAATGCGCCGAAGGACTGGTCTGTGAAGATGACGTCTGCCAAAAGGGTTCAGCAGTACTTAGCCATGAATGTTCTTGGTCCCCAACATCATGGCAAGTTTATTTAATTGCTTTAACATTACTAACCACCTTTAAAACAACCTCCAAATTCCAGCTTCCTTCATCTACACAACAAAATACAGATTCCAAGTGCCAATGATTATTAAGTCACTTTTTGGAATGTCCAATCTACTCAATCTGTCTGAATGTAAACACAGTTATAACGCGAAAGTAAACATGTTTCAGTTAAAACGATAATCATATACTGCTCTCAACTTTCACGTTAGGGCCAAAATTGATTTTTCTTTTGTAAGAATTTTTGTAAAATTTCCCGGGCAAAATAAATTATTTTTAATAAAAACCCGGAAATTTAAATCCAAAATTTTATTCGGGGTTACCTTGACAGTTTTAAAGAGCTATTGCACTGCGATATATGCCAAATACATACAAAAAGTCATGGAGTTTTGACAAAAATATTGGCCAAAATTTAGTTTTTTTGAAAAACTCGGGAAAAATTTGAAAACGTGTATAATAAAATCGAAACTTGATTCGGGGTTATCAAATACTAGCATTCAAGCCATCCACCAAGGTGGATGGGAAAACTGGGATTGCAATAATTTGTAATTTATACAAAATATTAAACTTGACATCAAAGGTGGGCAAATAAAGCCTGCCTATTTTCTTTCAAAAAATATCGCCATCCTATATAGGTTAAATTATTAACCTGGTTAATAGGTTGTTTCAACGAAAAGAAGAGCCTTGATACCAAGGGTCAAGTACTCTCACTGCCTGCCTATTAGCCTATATCTGTCCTAGTGTGCATTGCTTGCCTCAGGCAAGTTGCCTGCCTATTTCTGCTGTATAGCTTCTGGCAGCACTTTGCCAGCCTATATATAGGCGATATAATTGTGAGTTTTAGATAGTGCAAGCCATATGCAGTGTCACATGCAATTGGACACCAATGTATGGGTTTGATTAATTCTTTTATAAACTACATAATCCAGTGGGAATAAATACGGGACCATTATGTATGTACTGTGGTATACATGTTCATACACTCTGGTAATTACTGGTATCAGGTAATTCCCGCCTCATTCTCAGTCCGTCTCTGCAAACGTTTTCCCAAAGATCTTGTAATCCTGTCCTTAGGGATGTTCCACAAATGACGTCATCCAAAAATCTGGTAAATTACGACTGACTGACTGCATCATAATTCCTCGTCACAACGAAGGCTGACTGACTGTATACGACGTCATATGTGTATGTATACATGGGAATTGTATAATGCCACAGGGTGCTTTATTATTCAAAACTGAGTTCGTTTGTGAAAAACATTATTAATTGGCAACAATTAATCGGCTTTGTTTTTACCGTCGAGATTTTCTTATTAGCCATCGGTTATAACCGTAATAAAAGTAGAAGATTAACAATGAGGTCAAAGGTAATTTGAAGTGGGCCACTCATTCAGGCAATAATTTTAAAATAATGTAACAAAAACATTTTACAATAGAAAACTAATTTCACCTGGAAATTTTTTAGAATCAATTTACTCTCAAATCACCCAAACAGTTTGCATGTCTCGTTATCGAATGATTTATTACCCACGGCTCCTCCCGTCAAAAATTGACCCATCCATTCATGCGAAAATCGTATCGCAAGGTTTTTCCATTGCGAGAGCAAATGATAGAATGCATAGATCAATAGATTTCTATGATGTATAAAAATGTGCGTTTATATGTGACATACCTTTCCAAGGTTAGATTAGATGGATGACCCTACCAACTTTAGGATAGTATTTGATATTATCGGTCCACAATAAGAACCATTACAGTTTTTCAGTTTGGTAAACGGTGACTGCACCATCTGCCGATGATGCAGGTATTACCATGTGTTTATATGTGACCATTTTGATTTCCTTCGGTAAAAAACTATATGTTTAACTATTTGTTTGAAGATCGGCTCAGCCGTATGATGTGAGGAAATTTAAATAGAACGTATATACACAACTGCTTATATATACTTCTCCGACATATGACGCAGTCGGTATGTTTTTTGAATAACTTTTAGTTGAGAAGTACTAAGATGAGTCAGTTACTCTGTCCCTTATATTACTTACCGATATAACTCGGTGACTTTGTGAATTAGTTGCGGAACTAATGACTTTGGATGCTGAGGTCGTTATTTAATCTTACAAACTCGCACGGGATTTTAAATAAGAGTAACAAAGGGTCTGGGTTAAATCGGTGCAGAAAATGACTTCATGTTATGAAGAAGGGACTGACTGAGTACATCTTGTTAAATCATGCACGGACAATAGTGACTAAATGCATGACGTCATTTGTGGCATATCCCTTACCAATTCGTGCTTTGAGAATATTCCGCTCGCCAATAATGCCTAGCCTTTACTTGAACGAACTTGTAGCCTGCCTGAATAGCCCAGTCGCTTGTTGCGAAATATCTGAATAGCCTAGATTGTCCCTAAGCCAATATTGTAGTGGTGATTGCCCAGCCTAGAACCTCGCCTAGATTTATATCCCAACTTGCAGCATCCTTGAGCCTTAGCCTATTATAGGGCCTAGAATCTAGGCAGGCGCCCATGTTTGCTTGACATTATATAATTAGGCTAATTTCTAATTTGAAAGAGTGGACCGTCTTGGTTGTGGACGGCTGCCCATGCAATGCCGCCGCCCTTGCTAGTGTATAATGTTTTTATTTTTTTTAGAATATTTTTTATAATTTATTTAGTCAGCTATTACTGGCTCAGCAAATTAAAATAAAGCTCGCTTAAATTTGAATCTCAAATCTATAAAAAAATGTTAAAAAGTTTTATTACTAATTTCAAATTATTAAGACTTTTTAGCATCCTTTTTTCATTTTTGAGCAAAATTATTCAAAGAGGAAAAAGAAAAAGCACAAAACAGTATAATGCTTTAATATTTTTTTTTAATTTAAAAAAATAATTTTAATAATTTATTTAGCCAGTTATTGCTGGCTCAGCCAATAAAAAACAGCGCGCGGAAATTTGAATCTCAAATTCGTATTACACCAAGACGAAGACGACGACGTCCCACTCTTTCAACTTAGTAGACTAGTAAAAGCCCTGCTCCGCAGGGAGATTTGCTTGTCTTCTTGGTTTGTTGTAATTAATAATTAATAATTGCGTGATAATAGTCTAGACAGATAGCAGAATAAACGCCAATTAAAATGCAAAAAATCGATAAACACATGAAAAAATCATGGTTGAGCGCACTGTTGAACTTCACACTAAGGCCCTTGTTTGATCCCTAGACCGCGGCTGGGAGTCGGTCCCGCATATATTTTTACAAATCAGTAAATTTAACGATTAAAAACTTCCTTAAAACAATATTTATTGTAAACGTTTCATTTCTGTCATCAAGTATTTTGCCTTGATGCTAAATGTTGACAATTTTTACTTCAACTTTCCTTCTATATGGAGCTCTGCAAAGTTTATAATATTTTGGACTCTATAAGTCTAATCTCTATAAGTACCATTCCATTCACCCTGTAGTTCCCCTGATCCTCAGTTTTGTCGACATATACTTTTCCACTGTTTTGAGAAGTCGCTCTAAAAAATTCTACATAGATCTGACCATGAGTAAACGGTTTTGATAACCAAATGCCTACTTTCCTATAAAACAAACGGGTATCACCCTCATTTGAAATTAGTGTAACTTGGGAAAGAAACATGGTGTCCCCTTCCGCCCTTCCTGTTAAAACCCTAGCGAATATAAAATTCTCTTTGAGCGGATCAAGCCACCACTTACGTCGGTAGATAACCTCCACTTCCCAATAACAACACCAACAGTATAACTACTTGATCCGCTAGTATTAAAGTTCTATTGCTGAAGTGATTTTTTTATCGAATATTTTTTAAATAATCATGTTTGATTCTGAAATATAATTTCGTATGACTATAATCTATTACACAACTTCTTTAAATACACAATTACTTGTGTAGGTTCCTTCACCTTTCTGCAGTGTCATTTACAATGATCTTAATCTTTATTTTTGATTTGTCGAAAATGCAACATACAGTTGACCATGTAAAATCATTGGCTTCGATACACAAATATCAACTGTATCTAAACTTTTCCTTGAGAATTTTTCATCGTCACAACGAAGCTTACGTTAAATTATAGTAATTATTATTAAGAAAGCCCAAAGGTCTCACGTCGCAAGACCCCGGGACGGCCCCCTGTCGCCGCCCTTGCTACTGTATAATGCTTTAATAGTTTATTTTCTTTGTTTAGAAATACTAATTTGAATGAGTGGGCCGTCTTGGTACTGAATGGCTGCATGGCCGTGACAATTTCGCCGCCGTTGCTACTGTATCCGGCTTTAATAATTCATTTTTTAATTCAAAAAAAAAATAATCCTTTCTTCTAATTTGAAAGAGTGGGCCGTCTTGGTGGTAAATGGCTGCCCGTGACAATGTCGCCGCCATTGATATTGTATAATGCTTTAATAATTTATTTAAAATATTTTAGAAATTCATTTTAATAATTCATTTAGCGCACTTAAATTTAAATCTCAAATCCGCATTACACCAAGACAAAGACGAAGACTGTCCACTCTTTGAATTTAGTAGAGAGGATGCTTTTTTATTTTTTGTGCTTTTTTACGCAGATGTTTTTATATTTTGTGCGCTTTTTTACAATATTATGCTTTTCTACTTTTTGTACTTATTTACGCAGATGTTTTTACATTTTTTGCTCTTTTATTTTTTGTACTAATTTTTAAATTAGATGCAGCTTTTTTATTGGCTCGTAGATTTGGCGCGAAAATTCAAATGAACATACTCACTCCATATAATATAAGATAGGATTACTACCGTCAGGCGCGTAGCCAGGAATTGGCCAAGGGGGGGCAACATTAATTAGAACGTACATATGTAAACTGGCACATTCTATGGGAAATCCAATTCACGAATGTAAAACTCATCAAATTTTGCAAACTGAATTTCAGATTTTAAAATTCTCCACGTTTTACGATTCCATCAAATTTGAATAATTTTGGACCAGATTTTTAATTGGGCTTGATCCGATTTCGGAGAATTTTGAGGCCTGGGTTCGCTTCTATCGTTTCAGCTGGTGCTTAACCTACTGTTCCTGTGACACACGTCTTTGCTTCGAAAAGAAACTGCGGATATCAGGCGTGCTTGACCTTTTCATAATGAAGAATTAAATACAATTCACTAATTTAATAATTCTATCCAGCTTAAAAATTCCCTCGAAGCGATGCGTGTAAGTTACAGAAGCTAAAAGCTTTTAATATGAAAATATTTAAAGCCGCTGTTTTCATACTTTTGTTGCCGTTGAAGGTTGAAGTCAAATCGACGAGGCAAAGGTCAAAGCGAAATCGGGATTTCGCAATGCATTCAAATCACCTGCTAAGCAAGGATGAACACAATAAAAATATACTCTAGAATCACCCAAAACGTCTCTTTATTGAATGGTTTATTACCCACGGCCCAAAGTTGACCCACCCATACTCGCGAAAATCGTATCGAAATGCTTTTCCATTTCGATAGAAATTTATTGATCTAGAAATCCTTTGCTCTCGCAATGGACAACATTGCGATACGATTTTCGCGCGTATGGATGGGTCAGTTAATGACGGGAGGAGCCGTGGGTAATAAATCATTCACACGAAACATGCAAACTTCATGGGTGATTCTAGAGTTATGCTGTTTATACACAGATATTTACATGGAATACTGCATATGTTGAGTTTCGAAGTGATTTTTTTTACAAATAAAAAAAATGTACTGTCAAATCACCAAAAAGGTTTGCATGTCTCGTTATGGACTGATTTATTTTTAACTTTTTGAGTGATTTGAGAGTATTTTATTTCGAATGGGGGGGGCAATTGCCACTTTGCCCCCCCCCCTTGGCTACGCGCCTGACTACCGTTATCATAAGAACCGAATTCGGCATAACTATTGATTCTATCCTTAATACCTTTGGAGTTTATATCGACTTTTGCTTTTGTTATTGCAATTATATACTATAGTAGGGAAATCATGGTGGCACGGAGACTCTACAAATACGTTGTGTTCGATCTAAACTTTATTCACAAAACAGATTATCCAAACTCATTTAAATATTACATATTATAGTAACTCTCATAACTATTCCAGAGTAGTATTTTATTTCTAGAGCAAGTTTCTAACAATCTAACTAGTCAATCATCAGTTCTCAAGAACCTCAACAATTATCAGTAATACGATTATAAAGTGTATTTCCAGACATTTATCTTTAGAATAAATTAGACTACATATTATATAAATACCTATAAGTAAGCCAACGGGATAGCTATCAAATTGTCCCATGTACCGTTCTTTACTATACAGTTAAAATGAGCATACATAGGAATGGTTGTTGAGACCTTTTGGCTTCTGTCCTTGATAAGTACTTCATCGTACTTCCAAATGCAGTTCATGCAAGGGTCCTTGAAAATTGTTCCTATGTAGTTTCCCTTTATGGACATGAGGAAGATGCAAATTAGGGTTACTACACTGAGAATCATCAGCAGCGTCAGTCGTTCGAATTTTGAGGGCATTTTCTCCGGAACTACCACTGCCTCAATCACAGGAAAGTATTTCCTAGATGGTCGCAACCTCCCGTTGAAATCAGTCAGAATTTGCAAAACCATCGCGATAATCCAAATAAAGAGACTCAATATTACTATAATCAGTGTATATACCACAATATCCAAGCAAGCTGTTGAAATGATGACAGCTGCAACTATAATAAAAAAAAAGCCTTTAACAAAGAATATACCGGATTAATCAACTCACAAAACCCGTTTTGTTCCTTTAACTCACGAGAAAGCACAATAACGACGTAGCCAACTACCGCATGGACAAGGACCAGAATGAACCTTAACAACGATGAGGTTGGACGCCAGGGTCCGAGTATGCAGTCAACGTGGAACAAAATGACAGACAAAGCACCTATAACTTTATGGTAGGCTATCAGTTGAACTCTTTTGTATTCGATGTGAAATTCAACATCACTTGGGACACGCGGAGGCTGGCAAAATCCCATCGCTGGATTCATCACAAAAATTATCATGAAATTCTCCCTTTGAATGGTTTTCTGTTCGAAATATTCCTTAAGACAGCAAGTATGAAGTACTTGAGGATTTCTCACCTAAACCGATGTATATGGCAGCTTTACCGGCAATAACCAATCCCAAGTGAGCCTAAAATTTACGATAATTTTGAAAACAAACTTTAATTATTTTTGTTACTTTGCTACTGTTACAGTTCTCAAGGACTGAAATAATACACAAAGCCACCATCCAACAAGTAAGCAACCTCCTCCAGTTTCTTTGAAATATCTCGAAATGTGAATGCTGATCACTCCGAATGCAATCGTCCCAACAATCATCGACACACCGTGGATTCGCTTGGCCAACTATGAGGATTTCAATTGTTAGAGTATCATCCCAAGAAAATGTTTGCATAATTATTCAATATTTTTATGTAGAAGTTCTTATAGTTCACAAAATGGTGTGAATGTGTTTGAGAAACTACTAATGTACAAATGTCGTAAACAAATAATCTCTTATAAATAGTTTGATGTTGGAACAAAACGTAAATTACATCATACATGGGCACCCTCACGAGGGATTGAGGGATGCCTCGCCCTCTCCCTCGTCCTCGCCCTCACAAACTGCGAGGGTGATGGCGAGTACATGTTGATTTTAGGCGCCCTCATGAACATGAGGGAGAGGACCTATGAATAGAATGTGAACAAATGAGGGGGAGGCAGAGTACACATGTAAGCCCTCATGACCTTCTCTTACCTTAATCGTTATGCGAAAATAATACATATATTGTTCTGTAGCAAGACCAACTTCATGACGTCTTAGGTACATGGTATATGACCCTGCGCAAAAATCCCTGTTTTCATTTTTAAAAGTAACAGGTCCTGTTGTTTAGGTTGAAATTTCTCATATTAAACTCGAGAAAAAAATTTCATTTTAGGATTTTGGGGAGACATGGTCATTTGTAAACAAGGGCACCTGGGCTTTATATTTGATTAATGCTGTTTTCAGACCCTACTATTGAATATTACTAGTCTGAGGTTATGGAACCTATTTGTGACTAATCTTTATTAACCGGAGACGAAGAAAACAGCTTTGATCAATAATAGTCATTTTCTGAGCTACTGAATCGATTGTAATGAAGAAATTGTCAAAGACCAACAAAAATGTCTTTTATAACAAAATATTTTAATTTGACTACTGAATGTTTTCCATTTTGCCGACAATCAAAATACAAGGAAGATAGGCACTTTTTACCGATGAATTAAAATTTTCAACTGGTTTTTTAGGTTATTTTCAGGACAAAATCGAAAAAACATTGCAAATTTTTCAAGTTTTTTATACTTTTTACAATTATGTCAACCACGAAGCCTAATATGTACCTGTACCCAAATACCTGGGTAAAACCTGCACTAATAAAGGGCACTATTTTGAATACAGTAGTTTATTTCAATAACAATTTTTTTAAAATTTGGTTTGAACGCTAGGTTGCAGGAAATTATATAAACTTTCTAAGCTATCCAAAAGTTCCGTACGTTCAGAACTGGGGGGAATGTCGACAAATATTGAAGTTGTCATATTTTAACCAAGTGTCCACGAAAAGTTATTTGAAGGCACATGTATTGCAGGCAATTGTAGGGAGGTTATTTACGTATAATATAAAATAACTAGGGCCCTCATGAGTGCGAGGGAGAGGGGTGTATTTTAAAAGTAGTCCCTCACGAGGACGAGGACGAGGACAACCCGTAACGTGTCGCTCGATTGATGACGAGGGAGAGTGCGAGCAGGCTATATCCCATCCCTCGCACAAAGAGGCAGAGGGGGAGAAAAACGCCCATCTATGAATTACATATGATCTCCTGATAAGTCTTCTCAATGCCTCGCGGGTGAATTCGTTGTCTTGCGTGTTACAAGGGAAACAAAGATCCGGAATCTCACGACCATGTTCATATTCTATCCAACTATTTTTGTGTCTATCCACTTCACATCTCACCCTCTCGGGTATTTTACAAACCGTATTCGAAACAAAACTGTTATCATCTCGAAAGTGTTGTGCGAACACCGATTTGCTTGCTAGAATGCAGCTGTCATAATCATCGCTGTACTCCAAATGTGCCTTATTCCCGTTTCCGACCGACCGAAACGACATTTTCTCGTAATGACGTTGATAATAATCGTACCAATCCGCGTGGTATGGGAAAGGCTCAAGGACAACAACAAAAATACTATTGTCAGATTTACGTACATGGGACAACGTGATAATTTATAAATACTACTTAACAGCAGTCAAATCTCGTTAAAGTTTTTTGGGCTTTCATTATGAGGAACGCATTTACAATGCCTCGCCATCCATTTACCCATAGGGTTAAGAAATGGCGTAGAAGGGATTGTTTTTATGAAGGGAAAGAATATCTGGTCCTTTGCGAATGGTCCCTTATAACGAATTTTAAAACGTTCTAGACTGTATGAAAGGGACGTAAGTCTTGCATGAATCTAACCATGGCCTAGCTGACTTATTAAACGTGAGTGAAATAGATAAAAAATAAAAACTCGAAACGATGAAACTAGTCATCTATTTCTTTTGTGTTTTACATACCATTCCGGTCTTCCCATGATCTGAAAAATTAACAGACATTTGATTTTAATAACATGCTCTCTCACAAAAGTATAATGCACTCTCGTTAAAGAGCACATTTTCTTGAACAAATAATTCGACACGTTCCCCATCAATATAATTTTAATTATTCTCCGATTAAGATGGTGCCAAGAGTCAATGTAAGAAAGGAATTTTGATACACTCCATGACGTTCTTATAACGAGAGTGCACTGTAACATTTTTTAAAATGCGTCAATCTCATTACCTCAAATATATAAAAAAGAGCCTTGCATTCAACAGGAATACCAAGCACAACTGTTTTGACGTAGTCAGATGTGCTACCAACGCGCGTCAGTATCCTGCAATTTAACGGAAAAAGCTAGTTATTTTATCAATCAAGTGCTCTATAATTCGATCATTGACCACGAGCATAAAAACGTGTTACAGCAATGATGGGTTCTCATGGTGAAATCGGCGGCAGAATGAAATCCTAGTTTTAAATGATTCCCTGTTTGCGAAATACTAAAAAAAAGATGATTAGTCCTCAGGGGAGGGGCAGGTCTCAAATGATTCTTTCTTGGTGGAAAGATATGTTGAAATTTTGGTAAAAGAATCAGTGCATTTGAATACCCTGCAGAAATTTCGGTTGATATGGTTTTAACTTGAAGAGGAATGAAATAACTTTCCAATCAGCTATTATTGATCGAGATGTGTCATGGGTGGCCAAAGTTAGTTTAGTTTTTCGAAAGTATTTGGCATGTCTTCTACAAAATATAGTAGTGGGGAAATATTTAGGTTGAATGGATTCATGATTTTGACCGCACCCGAGTTGTGGGATTGGCTCCGGTCATTCCGGTAATATACTGTTTCCATATCACTGATTCATTCTGATTCTGAAACACAGAATTCTCAACTCTTGTTTATCTATTTTTCTGTTCTAATTTGGATATCTATGCGATCGTTCAGCGCTCAACGAATGACCCATTCGACCACTTAAGTATGGTTAGGGATGTGGACTGCTGTAACACTGCAGTAAAGCTCATTACTTTACGGCTGAAAATTAGCCTTACATGAATTGAAGCATGTCTGCAAAACGACAAGGGATGTCCACGTAGTTGTAGTTCATGTGAAATTCCCACGATTTTGTATCACTGGCATATACATAAACATATGGGTGCTATAAATTATACAGACATACATTAAAAATGTATTTGCCACAGCAGTTATTTAAGCACACAGTTTTTAATAAGGAAGTAAAATCTTCGCCGACATCCGACATGTGTGGGGAGATATTAGCAAAATGGGATTCTGGCCGACATCCGACATGTCTGTACGAGCTGCGTGAATGGAGAAGTAACATTTTAGCCACATCCGACATGTGTCGGGAGTTTTTGACCGACAATGTCGGGCGATTTTAGCCGACACGTTATTTCGTACAATTCTAGCCGACATCCGACAAAAGGTTAATACGTCGGGAGATTTAACCCGAAATGATTTTTTTTCTTCTTCCGACATCCAACATATGTCGGGAGATTTTAGCCGGCATGAAATTGTTTTCTTGACATCCGACATTTCGGGAGATTTTAGCCGACATGAAAATATATTTTCTTCTTACGACATCCGACATGTCGGGAGATTTTAGCCGACATGAAATCTTCTTCTTCTTCCGTCACTTGACATCTCGGGAGATTTTAGCGGACATGAAAATATATTTTCATCTTCCGACATGTCTTAAGGTAATAATTACTGCATACTATCTTGTTAGGGACGTTTGGAAACCTTCAGTTGAGGCTAATGCCCCTTACATGTGTTTTGAGGAGACCTTGAAGGTGTTTGACCATGGTGATCTGACATTTCCTGTACTACCCGTTTCACAGTGGTTTACCCCGGGGAATTGTAAGAGGTCATTGGGGTAACTTATATTCTCAAATCGCATAACCTTGCTACGTCACTAATACTATATTCCTTTTTTATGAGTTTCGATTACTGTAACACAAAATGTTTGTGCCAAAGTAGTTCAAATGCAAAAGCTTCGGAAAAAATTGATCGACGATTGTAAAAGTACGGTCCCAGAAAAATAGCAGTAGACCATTCTTCTTAAAAGGGAAAATCAGTTTTCAAATCCAACAACTATGGTTAACACGATATAAATGTGAAAACATTGATTTTCGCAGTTTTACCTATTCAAAAAAATATTTGAACGTCATCTAACACGTCGGAAGATAAACACATTTTCATGGTGGCTAAAATCTCCAGACATTTTTTGGATGTCGTACCAAGAAAACAATTTTTTCATGTCGGCTGAAATCTCCGGACATATTCCCGATGTCGGAAGAAGATAACAAATTTTCCATGTCGTCTGATATCTCCCGACATGTCGGAAGATGAAAATATATTTTCATGGCGGCTAAAATCTCCCGAAATGTCGGATGTCAAGAAAATAATTTCATGTTGGCTAAAATCTGCCGACATATGTTGAATGTCGGAAGAAGAAAAAAATCATGTCGGGTTAAATCTCCCGACGTATGTCGAATAAAATTAACCTTTTGTCGGATGTCGGCTAGAATTGTAAGAAATAACGTGTCGGCTAAAATCCCCGACATGTCGGCTAAAATCTATAAGTATCCCGACAATGTCGCATGTCGACCACTATCTCGAAATGTCTGGTCGGGTAGAAACTTTTTCGTGTCGGATGTCGACCAAAATCGCCCAACATTGTCGGTCAAAATCTCCGGACACATGTCGAATGTCGGCTAAAATGTTACTTCTCTATCACGTAGCTCGTACAGAGAAATAGTTAAAATATATTGCACCACCCCTTCGTTGCCTTTGCTTGCAGAATGTCAAAATCATTTTCCTTCATCACTGTGAGTAAATACCAGAAAAGTTTCCAAAAATGGCGTAACAAAAATGTTCATGGAAACATTTTACTTTTCAGAATTGACGGGGCTTTACATAGTGTGGCTGAGTGGCTGTTATCCCCCTGTTTTGAGAATTAAACTGCGTAAAAACTCAACGATAATTTTGCAAAAACTGCATATATTTACCTATGTCATCGTTGAGATGAATTTTTAAAATCTCCAAGAAAATAAAGACAGACTGGGCACATACACTATCTACATATTTTTGAGCTATGGAGGAGGGGATTAAAATTAATTTCTCACCACCCTTAACAATAACTTACTCGAACGTGGATATAAGTTCGTCTTCGACAAGGAATTGCTGCAGCTTTCCCTCCTAACTCCAAAGCCTTCTTTTCGGAATTTAGTGCATTGTCTACGAAATTACCTATTCCGCAATCTCAACAGGCAAACTCAACATCGAATTTCCCCCATGCCATTTGATGTGGGTACACGTTGGCTTGTACAACCATCGCATTCACTGGGTATTTTGTTCTTATGCGAATGTGGATCCATTGAAACAAAATGCCCAAAAGAACACCCCTTTTGTGTTCATAATTGACAATATGATAAGCGTGAACCTACACGAGAATGAAAAAGACCAGAACAGTCAGTTTAGGGTACACCACAAGTAAGTATTACTAGTACAGTAATTTACGAATCACATTTTAGCTTTCAGTACTTATAGCTGTTTGAAAAAATATATACTTCGGACTTACATGCAGAATACTTCCTTTTGAACAGCCCAAACATTCTGATTGCTTATTTCTTCGCGACCTTGTAATACTTTCATCAAGAGAATCTTTTATAAATTCCTGCCCCTTGGGAATCTCTGATTTGTATTCTTCCTAAGTCTCACCTACAGCGCGAGAAGGAAATAATAAATTATTGATTGCATTTAGCCAAATATCCAAACACTATGGGTAAAGAGTAGCTTGATTGTTACAAGAATGGATTGTTTTAGAAGACATTGTGAAATACATTGCAAATAGCTACACTGGTTCATATTTTCCTACGACTCAGATCTGCCCAATATCAAAAGAATGTTCGCGACCCACATATACACATCAGCTGAAATCTTATTTTTAGTTATTTATTACTTGTTATTAGGCATGAGCGTATCGTTCAATTTTAAAATATCGTTAATATCGGTATCGTTAACAAGAATCACGATACCGATATCCATGAACGATATATCGGTATTTGGTTAAATTTAAAATAACGTACTAATTTTGATGAAATGCTGTCAGATTTAACATGATTTCACAGAATATTCAATATTTGTAATTTATTCTTTTACAAAACCACCTCTAAAAATATAATACCTTGAAAAATACTGTATAAGATCTGTAATAATTCAATTATGACTTTCCCCGGATTTTTTAATAGGAAAATCCTAGGTATTTCAAATACAATTAAACGCAAAATTACAAAATTCTAAAAAGTACGGCACGTACTTAAAAGTAACTGCAGTGCGATAATAAAGTTACTGCAAGGGCCGAATTCAAAATATAGAGTTGCAAGAAACGATACTTATTTGCCACGCTAGTAGTCGGAACGGTTCAATTCAGTTAAGTTTTTAAGTATTGAAATGAAATTTTCGATTCAATTTAGTTCAGTTCAAAATTTTGAATTGAATTGAACTGAATCAAAAACCAGCGGTTTCTGCAGATACACCTAACAAAACACTTTCTAGAAAAGACGGTAGTGTTTTCCAAGTGCACACCAGAATGAAGTTAAATCGTTTGAACTTCCCTTTAAGAAAAATGATTTCGTTCAATTCAAAATTATGAACTGAACCAATCGGCTCAGTTTCATCTTGAATTTAATCGAAAATTTCTGACCCAGAATTGAATTGGTCCGACTACCGGTTGGTTCAAACAAACTAAGTTTGAAAATGCTTGCTTGTAGGTATTACTACAATTCTAACTCCGAATTCGGAAAAGTATTTTAAACATGGACGAGTTTTATCCGTTATGCCCAAATATTTCAGTGACATTTTTAACGTTTGACATTCCTTCATCGCTTTTTTTACAAAACAAGTAGTAAGAGGTATAGCTCCTCACGAGTACGAGTAGATACTCGAGTTTCGAGTTCGAGTACGAGTACGGGTCGAGTACGGTATCAACTTAAATTGGTACTTGTACTCGTCGGTCGAGTATCCGTTTTCGTACTCGAACTTGAGTATATTTCTAACGAGTATCAGAGCGAGTACGAGTACGTTCAAAGCAGTGCTCTCAATTTTACTCATTACTCGAATTTTTCATAAAGTGAGTAAGTGAGTATTGTACTTACTCGTACTTACATCTGCGAGTATGAGTAAGTAATGAGTAAGTAATTTTAAAAAGGTTGATGTTTAAGTAAGTAAAGAGTAAGTACGAACATCATTCCCCAGTGTAATGTAAGTAATGAGTAAGTAAGACGAAATGCAAACTATCAAAAAGTAAGTACTAAGTAAACTCTTCTTTACTGGAGTAACTACCATAGAAAAAATGTTCTCCGACAATGTCCATGACTTATATATGGCTTATGGAGTCAGATAACATAGGCCATAGGCAAACAATGCCTTTAAATACTTGCGACGATGCAACTCGTTAAACTTGAGTCGTTGACTACACTACCAAAGATGGCAGTGATGTGAATTATATTTGAAAATGAGTAAATATTACTTGAGTACTATGCAGACAAAAGTAAGTAAAGAGTAAGTAATATCAGCTTATTTTTGCGAATAAGTAAGTAAAGAGTAAGTATTACACTGCGACCCGAAATTTTGAGGGAGTAATGAGTAAGTAAGATAGCCACCATGAAGCCCCTGAGTAAGTAAAAAGTAAGTACTGGACATCATGAGAGATCAAATTATGAGTAAAGAGTAAGTAAGGATGTCTAACTGAGAGCACTGGTTCAAAGTACTTGAACCAAAGCACGAGTACGAGTTCGGGACATAAATGCAAAAGTACTTGAACCCGTACTTGGATTTACATTTGATACTCGAGTAATTTCCTCCAGCACATAGTCCACATCCATATTTCCTTGATTACAAAAAAAGTTGTTATTCCGAAGTAAAAAAGGAAAAGCGGTTAAATTCAAAATTACTCCGATTAGCATGAAACGTTACACGTACAGCGTAAGTTAGTGTTACAGCTCCGAATTGAGTACTACTGTAGTTACTAATTGTAAGTATTTACCTATCGCCGTAAAATATAATGGAACAGGAGAGGGGCAGAATTAGTGGAGGTTAGGTGAGATTGACCTGACTGAGGAGAATCCAGTGGATATGCCTGGCAGAATCAAATCTTGATCTATTGTTCATCGACATTTTAATCTCGTTGGAGAAAATTTTCATTGCAAACACTTCGTAAGTTGCAGTTGCAAATTCTTGTTAGTTGAATCTACTATTTGTTTTCTATGTCAATATCTGTTTAACAAAAAATAACATCTAAAAAAATGTTTTTCGGTGTACTTGATACTCGAGTACGGTTCGAGTACGAGTTCAAGTACGAGTCGGTCGGTATAAACGTTTTATACTCGTAAGTACGGTCCAAGTTCGGTAAAAAATTTAGAAATATAATACCGTCCTCCGAGTACAAGATTTTTTACTCGCACTTGAAGACACAAGTCCGGGTCAATCGGGAATTTGACCCGACAATTCGAGTACGGTTCCAAGTACGAGTACGGTATGGATAACTACTCGACCCGTGAGGAGCTATAGTAAGAGGGATACACTGACATTTTCGAAAATTGAACCTCCTATGTACGATATTAAAATTAACCGATATATCGCTTTAAAATTGCGATAAATATCGTGACATATCGTTGCTTAAAAATGTACGATATGGACCGATATATCGTATCGTTATATCGTTCCGCTCATGCCTACTTGTTATACAAAATGGCCACATCCTGGATGGTATCACTGGTCGCTGTGAGTCACACCAGCCAACTAAACCGAGGACACAAACCAACGCACAAGTGACATGGTAATAATTTCCAGCCATCAAACGTTCCATATCCTGAAAAGCAGAAAACTAATATTGTTATGGGACTGGTACGCTAATAATTATTATTCCTTCAATTGAAAAGGAATAATTTTTATAATGTTGGAGACATGTTGAAAATCTTAATTAACATTACCGAAATACTACCGGTCTGAAAGATTATGAAAAAGAGGGGTCCCTTGGAGCAACTTTGGTAGTAGAAAGATACGAATATTCAGGGATGTGGTCTACTACCATGAGAACTCAGAGGTCCGAAAATATTTTCAGTAGGTGATTCAAATTCCAAGTTGACTGGAAACAAGGCACCGTTCCGATCACAAAATAATAACTAATTTCTTCGACGTTTGAAGAAAATGGATCTTGTACGTGTTAACTGCTTGTTCGTCGTTTCCATTCATAATCGTTTCATCGCATGTCAATCAGGTCGATATGGTTTTCTACGCAGAGGTGAGGAGAGTATTTGTCTCGTTGTATTTTCAAACACTAAACAAGACCTCGCAGAAATAATTTATAGTTGCCTAGGGAACGATGATAATATGACCGATTCTAGTTCACGGGAAAATACTGAGACGAAATTACAAGCTGGAATATATCTCTGTCTATCTATTAGCTAATATTTATCTGCCTACCTACAGGCAATTCAGGGGAACTAGCATTGGACAGACTGACCAATGAGGATTTTTTCACGTCGACCATTTCCACCCGTAAGATGCATAACATTACAGTTTTTAAGCGCATGCATACCTCAAACCTTTCGAAATTTCCGTTGGATTTTTTGTGCGTCCAACTTCTGAAAATTCCCATATTAAAATGCATTTAGAATTCTCAATTTAGAATAATTTTGTTTCCGTAAAATCGTACAAAATGATTGTAACAAACGCACCCCATGAAAATGCCCATGACTTTTGCAACCGAAATCGAATTTTACTATATTTTTCGATATTGAACAGCAAACCGACGTCTCGTGATAGATGTCGCTACATTTGCCCCATGCTTAAGCAATTTACTTACTTTCTTATAGAATTATTTAAGTATTTATTAGAATAGAATGTCTCGAGTCAATCCTATGGAGGCTCCGCTGGCTGACCCCTGACCCTATGGCGTTCATCTGGGTCTTCAACGCAATGCAATGTGGCTATTATTAAAGTAAATCTGGACATGTTCATCTGCCTGTCTTCTTATTACGCACGCTTCTTACTTTAACCCGCTTACCTGAGTTAAGCTTTTTATCCCTATGCCTTTTTACAGGACTAAAACTAATGTACTTGCAAGCTGCATAATATAGAAACCACTATTCAGAGATTTCCCACGCATCCTTATCCATAATAAGAAACGTTTTACACCATTATTGAATAGTTCAGGAAAGTGCATCATCAATGCTTAAATACTTGTAACCTAATCTGAAAAAAATTCCAAGGTTTCACATTTCCCAGCATAATCCAAAAATATCAGCTCTAACATTTCTCACTGTCCCCCAAAATATATTTCTGAACCGGTCTCTTAATTTCTTCTTCGGTTTCTACTTTTGAGACTAAATTTAAACAATTCAGGGTTGATAGGCATAATTAATAAATACATTTGGATATTTCTGAAACCCCTCAACGTTCGAACTACATATGTATTTTTGATACAAAAATTCGCTAAACCTGAGCTCAAGTTTGAAATCCAACACAAGAATTATTATTGAATTTTTTAAATAGCTTTGAAGCCTAACGTTAGTCAATGTGTGAAATTTGGTACCAGCCCGAAATTGTTTAGTTAATTGTAAAATCCCAAAATTACCGAGCTAGTTCTATTAGAGGACAATATTTTTAAAATACACAGCTGCCATAAATGAGTACGACAAATGCTGTAGTGTGGTGTTTACGTACAATGCAATTGAGTATGAAGGCGGGAAACCGTCTGGATTCTTCGTCACAGCACCATAAAATAAAAACAGTGCATGCAAGCAATGTATCCTCACGTTCCATGTCACAGAATGTGAAGTTCTAGTTTTTTTACCACCAGAAAAATAATAATCAATTTGATTTCGTTATTATCATGAAAGAAGGGAGCATCTCGGATTGTAAGTACCTAATTGAAGGAATATTTTGAATTATTAACTGCAAAGATATAAGAATTCGTGTCAGGGCTAATTTGCGTAGGTTAAATTATTACCTGATTGGCTGAATTATTAGTGTATTTAGTTATTTATTTCCTAATGATGAATACTTTATAATGAAGGTTTTTACTTTAAATCCCTGTATGTAAGTAATAATATTAATATTGATTGCATGGATTTAATATTGTATGGTTTCCAATGATAATTTCGGGTGAATTCATCAATCTTCGTTGTTTTTGTTTGCAGGAGTACAGATGTAGGAGCGAATCCTTGGAGAAAGTAATTGTCTTGTGGAGCGAAAAATGTCGATCACAAAATTGGATGCGGATTGTAGTAATAAGATACGCAGAAGTCAGGTGATAACGAAGATATCGGATGTTGTCAGAGAACTGGTGGACAATGCCATTGACGCGAATGCACATAGTGTGCAGATTCTCTTGGTTGGTTTTTTTTTGTAGTGATTGTTTAATAATTAGTTCTGTATGATCACGTCAAATGATGGTGATTTACTTTTTAGGGGGATTTATTAAATGATAGCTTTAATGGGATGATTGTAGGACAACTATGGTTTGAAGAAGATAGAGGTGAAGGATAATGGGCATGGAATTCCTCATGAAGACATGTATAGTTTGTTCCAAGGTGGATATACCTCGAAGTTGCACAGTGATTCGCATTTAAGTAAGATTCTGTTCTGTGTAGAGCTGCATAGGTATACTTGTAGGCCTAGAGTTTTGGAGTGCTGGTGGTGTATTTGATGATGATGCTCATGTAACTTTTATGTGTGATTTTAGGTTGTGATGACAAGTATGGGTTTAGGGGAGAAGCTTTATCAGCCATTTGCTCATTTAGTGGGATAGTCGTCACTTCAAAAAGGCAAACAGACCCGGCTGCCAAGAACTTTGTTTTGAGCAAGGACGGGACTGTTACTTCGGAGAAAGTGGTTCCTTGTGGGAACGGGACGGTGTTTGTTGTTCGAGATTTATTTAAGGATTTCCCCGTTCGCAATAAGCATAGTTCTGAGCCGAAAGTTGCAAAGACTCAATTGAAAGATATTGAGTTTTATCTCAAATGCTTGGGTATATGTAATCCTTCCATTTATTTTTCCCTTTACCACAATGGAAATTTAATTTGGTCGAAACCTGCTGTGAAAAATACAGAGCAAGCTCTCACAACCGTCTTAGGTGTGGGTTTCGCAAAGAATTTATCAAGCTGCTTGTCTGCTGAGGTCTTTCCAGATGGAAATGAAAAAAGTTGGAAGGGGAGTTTGAACCTCTTTGTGCCTCAGAAGCCTGTCGATATGAAGAATATGGGTTTCACAAGTAGTAAGATGACCATGATTTTTGTTAATCGGCGTCTAGTGGTGGTCGACGAATATCAAAACGTAAATAACAGTTTTATATTTCGTTTGGATTCAAAAACTTTTTGATGAAAATAACTATACCCATTTGTAATTGTCTGGTTTATTTTAATTTAATTATTTTAGCTTATAAAACGGTATGCTATTGGATCGGCTGATAGACCAACGCAGCAAGAGCAAAGGAAGTTCCCTTTGTCAGTATTTATGATCGATGTTCCGCCCTCGGAGGTTGACTTCAATAGAGATATGGATAAATCCAAAATGTTTTTGACCTGCAGAGTAAGTTATGTGTGAGGTTTATCTATCTTTATAAAAATCTCACTCAGTTGTTTAATGTAGTAAGTAAATAATTCCTGGAATCACAGAATCTCTTTGGTTCAATAACACTGAACCAGTTGCTCTGCACTGATAAGACCCAAACCGGTCTAAACATGCATGAATGCAGATACCAGATACAATTGTTTGAGATTATACCTGCTAAAATCTGCTCCAGCAATTATTTCCCTTTTAATACAATTGAGTGAAACTTTTATCAGTTTTTAAATAAAGAATAAGTCATGAGATCTGCTTAAGTTCTTTTTCTTTCTTTCTCTTTTTATCTTTAACTCACTGTTCTACGCTGTAATGGTAGACTGCTCTTAACTGCTGTTTGATATATGTTTTGCCTAGGAAGTGATTCTTTCTCGGTTGGAAGGAATGTTGCAGTCTTATTATGGAGTGAATCTGAGTGAACTCGGTGCAGACGACCTAGTCTCTGATTCTGAGGAAATAAATGCCAATACCACTTCTGAATCGCGTCGAGAGAGTTTAAACAATGGTAGTTCAGTTGAGTCTGTCGCGGCTGTAGATAAGACTGTTGAAAAAGGTTCAGTGCAACTAATTGGTCTATCTATGAGTACACCCGAAAAACGAAAGGAGAATATAGCTGCTTTCTTACACGGATCCTCTAATTTTTTAAATCCTACTACACGGCAGGTGTCTGCTGAGAGTGTATTGGAAAGTTCGGCTGGTACCGCAAAAATGAATGAAAGAATAATTCCTCTAAGCGATTTCACAATTTCCTTTGATGATTTAATGGACTCCCAAGATACTTTCGGAAAAGTCTATGATAGAGGACAAGTTGATGCTGAGAAAGAGAATACGAACGTTTACAAAGTATCACTTGAATCCAGTGTTACGAAGGAACCATTTGGAAGTCCTGGGAATGCTAGCCGAGCACTTGCCGTACCTGATGCTACAGTGACAACAGATGCTTGGGTACCCTCTACATCATCACCAGCGTCATTTCCAGGATTACCTAAACCATTTGAAGAGGTTGAACAAGTTCCTCAATGTGGTGCAGTACTACATAATGCTGCAATATCTGACTCTAACCTAGGTGAAAGATTATCTCTTCGGCGAATGCCAGTTTTTACACCCTTTTCTAAACGACCAAGACCGTCGGACTCTTTTGATGACACATTGCCGCCAAAAACACCGGAGCCGGCAGTTAAGAAGTCCCGACAAGTTACACTGGAGGACTTGAGACGACGAGATTCGCCGAAACCCTTTAGAAAGGTGTCAACTGGTACTCCATGTCGTCTGCTTGAACCAATGGAAGGCTCTAGTGTGCGTAGATTACTCGATTCCGATTCTGAACCGGTGTTGACTAAACAAAATCAATCAGGCACTTCAGGCGAACGCAGGCCGAGCTTCGAATGTAATGCTTCTTTTACTGCGGATTTAAATTCTACAAGCGTTTTTGGGTTGAATTCTTCAGTTAATTTACACGAGTTTTCAGCATGGTCGAACCAATCTGGAACAAAAAGTATCTTAGAAGAGAAAAGGTATGATTGAGCATATTACACGAGACGGTAAACTTTTTATGAAATTATATTTGACTTCAAAGGTTGAATGAGCAACATTCATGCTTTGATTTTTGATTTTAGCTCTCACGTGATTGGTGCCATAGGGGACACGGGAATTTTTGTAGTGAAGATTGACGGTCTTTTAGGAGTTTTCAATCCGAAGAAACTTCTGGAAGTTAGACCCGACTTTAACAAAGAAACGCATTTCACAAATTACACAGATGACGCCTCAATGGATCGAATTAGTTTTCTCGTGCAAAAATTTACTGCATCAATCGAGGAACTTGACTCTGACTCTGCACAAGCAGTTTTTTATATTTTCAGTGATCTGGAAGAACTTGAGAATTCTGAAAAAATGTTACAATAGTTCGTGCTTTACATACTTCTACTTCAACCGTCGGGTCTGCTGTTCCATTCATTTCGATCTACTTTTACATATTTAAATAATAGGAGCATGTATAAATACTAAATACGTACTGAATGTTTATACAATTAGTAATTATATAAGTAACAAAGAACTTTGCAACAGTTTATAATACAAGCAAATGAAGCATTTCGAGCTGTGCTGTTCGTCAGGCACGTTTTTAGAATGAAATAAAATAAGATTACTAATCGAAGCTGTTATTTGCCAGTGATCAGAAATTCAGAAATCGAATAAGAATATCTGTGAAATGAACTAAGTTGCAAATATGAATTCCAGAAGAATAGTTAATAAGGTTGGAATTTCTAATTCGGATTTCATGCATACCTTATATAGGGCAGAGCTCGATACGAGGTAAAAACGTTTTTACACTACAAATGGAACCACCACTTATTGAATTCGCAGCGTCTCTTTAAAACCAGTACGTTTTAATTAGTTTTGGTCTCCGGTAATGTGGCGCAAATAACTGGTATTGTGTAAAGTGTATTGCTTAAGTTGAGTAATTATCCTTACAATAAGTTAAATGTAATGATCGTGTAGAAATAATAGGCAGTAAAACAATACTATTAAACTGTTGACACATTCAAATCCGCAGATTACAAAAGGACAGGTTCAAAATTTTTATTTCGCTCCATAAAATTGGATCATGAATTGGTTTGTGAGGTATTACAAAAGAAAAAAGTAACAACTAACTCCTCTTACACCTAATGAATTACTTTAATTAAAATACACAAAAATTAGAAAGCTGAACTAAGCAAAATCATGGCTTTTAAATGTAGTAAAAAAGTTAGTCACTGTTAGATCCTGAATTTGCAGCTTCTTGTTTTCTAACAGGAGAAACGTTGTCGCCCTGGTTATCGCCCTCAATTACTTCACTTTCTTCATCGGACTCTTTCAGCCGTTTAGGCCTATCAGTTTTCTTTCCCACTCGAACACCGTCATCGTCATCATTTTCGTCCTCGTCCTCCGACGAGTATATATTTGAATGCAACTTAGCATTCTTTTTGTACCGATTTTTAATAGCAGATAAACTGATTGTATTATCCTCATCCGAAAAGTCGTCATTGTCATATCTATCAGGTTCCAAGTAGTTAGAAGTAAGACCTCTGCTGGTAGCCCTTTCTCGAACTCTTCGCTGCTTGTTTTCACGTCGAACGGACGCTCGTAATTTATCCTCTTCCTTTTTGATCATCTGGAAACGCTGGGCTTCCGGATCATGACCTACCATTGACAATACCTTTATACCGCTCGTCTTTTGTGAACGGTCTGCAAGAGACATGGTCATCTTCCTATGTGTAAATGATTCTGTTGAATGAGGTCGGAATGTTAATTTAGTACGAAACACTGCTTGTCCCTGCAATCCCGTTCCTTGACGAATGAACAGATGATTATGGTCTCCCTATGATGTATCAGAAATGTGGTAAGTGAACAAAAATGTTAAGATACTGACGCAAATATTAAAAATAATGATATACATACCTGCAAAGGTTGTTTGTGAACATTGAATATTTCACTTCCCAAATGAAGGCTCAGAGAACCATCCGACCACCTCACGAACCGGGCATTCGATTCTTTGACAAAAACGTTGTGCTCATTGAATCGTTCCCTCCACCGAATTGTATTTTCAACTTTTAACTTCAACCTTGCTCTTCCTTCTTCGTCCAATGTCTCTTCTTCGTCTATCTCGTCTTCATAAGTATTTGGATCAAACGGACGAGTTTCGACGGAAAGGAAATTAGGCAACTTTACAAAATGAATTCCTTTGCCTAGATCAGTCGTGATTTTCGGAATTTCTACATCAATTCTAGTTTCCGGCAAGGGTTCTTCAGTCTTCAAAAACAGTATTATCAACATTAAGTAGTGCAAACAAAACAGATATAGCTACAGAATACACAATATGTAATCATGGAATACCTCCATTGGCTCATCATCTTGACCGGTCCTTCCATCATCCTCTTCATCCGATTTTTTCTCCTCTTTTTCTGTATCCGACTTTTCGTCTGCTTCTCCTTTCTTGGATCCTGCATCAGATTCCTGATCGTCATCACTTATATCGTCAGCGTCCCCAAAAAGCTGCGATGAGTCTGGAGGCTTCGCATCATCTTTCTTCTCCCCCTCCACTCCTGACTCATGTGCAGACTCGTTCCCCGACTGCGAACGAGATCTAGATCTTGAACGTCTAGACCCAGGTGACTTCGAACCTGATCGAGCTGACGACCTAGATCCAGATAGTGACCTAACTGGTGACGCAGCAGCTGAGCGCTCTGACGAGCTATTCCTTTCCACCTTCTTCACCTTCTGTTCGTCTCCGGAACCAGCAGCGGACTCATTACCAGACGGAGATCTCGACCTAGACTTAGACCTAGACTTAGACCTAGACTTAGACCTTGACCTTGACCTAGATCTTGAATGGTGGGATCCTGGCGACTTCGAACCTGACCTAGCAGACGATCTTGAGCCCGAGCGAGAGCGGGACCTCGACTTCGCTGGAGAGCCTGCCCCAGAATGACCCGAAGAGCTATCACCTCCATCTTTTTCATCAGGTCGATTCTCCACACCCGAACCCGCCGCGGATCCGTTGCTGGAAGCAGACCGGGAACGTGAACGTGACGGGCGCGAAGCTGGCGATCCTGACCTGGCTGAAGATCTTGACCCCGAACGAGACCTAGCCGGCGAATGAGCTCCAGATTCTCCAGATGAGCTCTGACCTAAAATTCCACAAATACATTCGTTTAGTTCATCCATACATACAACTAATATTTTCCCTACTGCCCCTAACACCACCAAAAGGCTCCAACATATTTAACCACACATCCAAGCCTACCAATGTCGTTCCCTTTTAGCCGCTGGACCCCTGGAAGCTACGACTAAATTGTTAGAAACCTTCTTCTCAACACCAACAATTTAATCCAGAAATTTAAAGACCAAACCAGAAAATGTGAATACATTATATTAAAAACTACTAATCAAATAATTAAACCCTTACTAGATTCGTCCCCAGACGACTCTCCCATGTCACCCACGACATCGTTCGAAAACATAGGTGCCATTAGAATTAATTCCACGGAGCACTTGAACCAATTATTTACTTAATGAATCAAAGACACAATAAACAGATACTTATTTCACTCCAGCCGATGCTTAAATCACCTCACGTCCTTATTTAATATTTATCAATTTTATGCAACAATAATTTCATACACACTTCCAGATCCAGCCCGTTATTTCCCTTGATTTCCGGTACCGGTATTTCCTTACAATTAAACTTAAATCCGCCAGATTTAATGCGTTAATTAATAATTCACGTTCACAGAGTTGGGTCGCATACTAAAAATGAAAAACATCTGGGAATCACCAGTTTATTTGTTCTCGTTCACGTTCACGAAGCCACAAAACACAGTCCAACACAAATGTTAAAGTTAAACAGCACAAGAAATCAAAACTATTTGAAGAATCCCGGCTCTGCGGAGTAAACCATTGAAATCCAAGCGTCGGAACGTAGCACGTAGCCGTATCTCCAAGCAACTAGCTTTGAATGCTTCATCATTCGAATTTGAAGAGCTGCAGAAGCAGAAGTGAAGTGAGGAACTGACTATGAGCATGATTTCTTCCCTGGCTGAAAGTTTGAAGCGCAAAACTCAAGCTTGTGATTTTTACTTTTGTTAATAAATAGTTACATGTGTGTTCTCCTTTCTGTATAAAAGTCCGGCTTTCTCACTATTTGTCAGAAGTTTCAAATCAGTGGGTTAAAACATTGGTCCAGTGCTGCGTTCAATCTAATTTCTAGTGTCCAATTTACATATGATATTGGTCATTTGTTTTTGATTCGTCGGATTTGGAAACTTTTAATAGACGGTTGTGATTTTGTGATACGCTGTTTTGCGTTCAGTGTGGTTTTGGAGAACTTTAGTTGTGTACAAAATCGAGCGGCATGGTGAGTACTTACTAAGTGGGATAATTATTTACGAATGACAGATTTGACAGATGGGATATATTTTTGTGGAGGAAATTGGACGGGATTTTAAATTATACTTTTGTACAGAATACTATAGAGAAGAGATTGGAAGTAGCACATGATGAAGCTATTTGGGCTGCGGACTGGTATCATAATGTTGACAACCCTCTGGAACCCGGGAAACTTGTGACTGGAGCCTTGGATGACACGGTCAAAGTATGTAATGGTATAATTAGTGGGAAAGGAATTGAGTGTGTTAGGAATGGTTGGAGTTAAATGAATGGAGGGTTAAATGCTTGCTGTGGCTGTGGGTGAGCTGAAGGTTGGAGGATCAATTTCAGGGCAGAATTACTATACAGTGTTTTTGTATTTTCAGGTTTGGTCAGTGGATGACTCGGGACAGAACATTACGCTGGAGAAGACACTGTTGGGTCATTCCTTGGGAGTCGTGTCTACTGTTATAGATCCCAGTGGGAAGATGTTTGCCTCGTCGTCGTTAGACTCAAATATTAGTATATGGGATTTAGAAACTTATGAGAAGAAGAAATCTATAGATTCGGGGCCACTGGAATGCTGGACGGTGCAGTTTACGAGGGATTCACAATATGTGCTAAGTGGGAATGGGGATGGGAAAATTGAAATGTTCAGTGTTGAAACGGGGAAAAAGGAGAAGTCTCTGGAGACCAAGGGGAAGATGGCATTAAGTTTGGCTGTGAGTCCTGATGGAAAGTAAGCAATGTTTGGAATTTGTTGAGGGATTTTGAGAAGGAAAATTTTGAGGTTGCTAGTTTTGATAATTGGTTATTTACTGTTGACAGGTGGATAGCGTGCGGAGGTTCTAATGGATTGGTAGCTTTACTAGATGGTCCTACTGGGAACTTTTTCAAAACACTGGAGGGTCACGCCATGCCTGTCCGAGCTCTAGCGTTCTCCCCTGACTCTAGTTTATTATTGACTGCATCGGATGATAAGCATGTCAAAATATACGCTCTGTAAGGTTCAGTATTGAAAAAGAGGCAAATCTCTATGATCTGGGTGTATTGATTTGCTTGTTGATATTGAGTTATTCCGTTTGTTTTTCAGGCAAGATTTCTCAGTCGTTGGTACAATGTCGGGTCATAGTTCTTGGGTTTTAGGAGTTGCCTTTTCCGCTGATGGACAAACTTTTGCCACCTGTAGCGCGGATAAAAGTATTCGTATTTGGGACTTGGAAACAAAATCTTGCTCTCATACTTTCCCGGATGCTCACTCGGATCAAATTTGGTCAGTTGTTTGGGGTCCTAAAAACAAATTAGCGTCCGTAGGAGAAGACAAGGCCATCAACATATATACTATCATGAAGTAATTTCGTAGATTCGTATATTTACAATGAAGATTGCGTGACCTTTGATCATATTTTTGAAATTTTGGTACATTGTCTTTGAGTTTTCTTTATCCTGTTTGTTAATCAAAATTTATTGGTATTAAAAACTACAACGACGTACTGTTTTGTGAAAACATGCAAGTATGGTGCACTGTATGAAACATTTTGACAGAGCTACGATATCCTTTCCTAGGAGAATTTGTCTTCATTTTCCTTTATCAATTTATGTTACCAAAAAGTTCGGCCATTACATCATGGAATTTTGTACGTAATGAGTGTGCCTCCTGGTGCTTCTAATATTTTAATACGTTAACGTTACGTTTTCAATACTTATGTAAGCACATAATATTACTGATAATAAGTTTAGATAAACTTACGTATGGCTACAGTTACCGGTTACCTTCAAGTTATGAATGTACAAACGCCCACACCTACCTGCCAACAGCTTTGCAGTTTCTATTGTTGGAACGATTTGTGTAATTAGGAGAACATTTTTACAAAATTTATTTTCATCTCTTATCTACTGTTATATAGGACAAAAAGTTCAATTAATTAGTAACAAGTTTTCATTGCACTATGAAGGACAAAGAAGGTACTTTCATTCTGAGAATTAAGCTTTTCGAACGGTTATGAGGTTATTATACTTTTTCGAAGTGCTGGACAAAAAATTAGGAGTTTAGAAACTGTCTCCTTTAAGTAAATTATTGATCCCATCTGTACGTAGGTAAATACATAAGCTTATCACAAATGTGAAAGTTCTGGTAGGGTTTCCATTTGGAATACATAATTAATTCAATGTTCATGGAGCGGATTCCTAATGGTACAAATTCAAATGTATACATAATAGGTATGCATGCAGGAACTGCGGAACCGAAACCTCCTAACAATTAGGGGAACTCGTGCTTGTATAAACAATGCGTACTATACTTTTTATTTACGCTACGTACTGATGTGCGTATCGTTCATTTTTGAGCGATACCGATATTACCGATATTTGACTTTAAAATACACGATAACGATATACATGAAAACGATATAACGATACAGTATGCAATTCGAAAACACCACTATTTTAAATGTTGGCATGCCCGCAAGTCAGGGACGGGAATTCGAATTCGAATCGGAATTCGAATCGGAATTATATTCAAAAAGTTCGGGTATCCGAATCGATATTGGAATCGGAAAAATAGTCTCAGAGGTATTTGTATTCAAAATCGGATTCGAATAAAAACAAGGGTATTCGAATCGGTATTCGAATATTTTTTATGAATTCCGATTCCAATAAAGTATCGATTTCATTCGGTTTTATATTGCCACGTGCGAGAAAAACTTCATAGGAAGCGCTTTTTGAAAGCGAAGTTCCGAACGGTTGGTAAACGAAAAGTGTATGCATGTTAATGGACAGTGAGTTGAAGCCCGTTTTTGTAAAAATTCCTGCAAACAGGATGAGATAGCTGCATAGTTTCGGTCTTACAGGACTGTTAACCACTATTAACAATAAGTTAATCAAGTTTCTCACTTCTTAAATCTTGCTCTCAAGTACATTCTAATTACGATGTGTTATCAAACAAATCGATTTACAAATACTGTTAGAAGGAACTTATCCGAAAAGTAGTTATAATAAAATGGATTCCACTGAAACCAATTTAAATGTGAAAAAAAATTACTCCAATTTTTTAGAATTGTTATGGGATCACTCCTTGCTTTTCGAGTTACTCAAATTTCAGCTGAGTGTGTGTTTTCTGTACTCAAGTTTATTAAAAATGATTTGCGTGGTAATTTTGCCTTGAAAAAACTTAATGTGTTATGTATTGCTTATATTTTTGCGATTAAATTATTCTTTTGAATAAATTCCCATTTTTTGTAAGAATATCCGAAAAGTATTTTAATCGGAATCCAAATTCAGGAAGTATTCAAATATATTGGAATCCGTATCGGAATTCAAATTTGTAAGTATTTAAAAAAATAATTGAAATTGAAATCGAAATTAGAAAGTATTCGAATCCACATTTAAATCCGTATTTTTCCGATATGCCGTCCCTGCCGCAAGTTGAAATTGAACACAGGCATGACGCTTAGTTTTGGCGACTTTTCGTTTTGGGACAAAATTTCCGACATTTTGCAGCCAATTATTTTCAGCAAAAAACGTAGATCTCTGCAGTATGACATTTCCGGAATAAAAAACAGTAAAAATGATATTCTTAAACATACGGTATATCGCTTTAAAATTACGCGATATATCGTACGATATTTTTTTTCCAAAATGTATGATATGGACGATAATATCGTCTCGTTATATCGTTTGTCATATCCCTAGACTGATACACTACTTCTGCTTTATAATTTAATCTATTAGGATAAAAACTCGACATGATTCCAGAAGTATTAAACATAGAACCAAGTGTATTCGTCATTCGAATAGTCGTGCTGACCTATAATAAGTTTTGATGTCGTTCCATTATTTCTCAACAGTTTATTTCGACCAGTATTCCTAAAGCTGCCAGATGCCTACTTTTTTAGTAGACTAGCTACTATTTGGGAAGGCAGTTTACTAAAAAATCATGAGTAATTTAATTGTAAGTACTCCGTTTGCTATTATTTGACCTGATAAAATTAGATAGGAGGAGATTGTACTCTCAACGATGGCTTACAAAAAAGCATCTAAAAGTAATTATTTAACCATCGCAGAATCTGCTTGCGAGAATATGACAGTCCTAGTTGAGTACTTACTTTCGCTTCCAGGTAAAATTCTTTCGACATTTGTTTTTTGATAAAATTGTCTTGCTAGAAATATTTTTGTCAACACAAACAGGGTTCTGCTTCCTTTCAGGAACCAACGGTGTCACTGAGCGCGTATTCGCTTTTATCAATAAATTGTGGACGCAGGTGAAATCTAAAATGTCCATGAAACTTCGGGAAGCAATGACAGTTGAAAGTTATTCTAGAATGGATTTGTGTATCATTTTATGATATGCTATTTGGTGACACAAATTTGTTGAAACAAATTCAATTCCTCGGACAAGTATTAGTTGCTAATATTAACATACAGCAGAAGTACTTGCCAATAAGCAATACTCCGTAGTTATGCCGGATTTAGACTAGGACGAATCAGAATCAGGTTTGCTTCAGGTTACACGTTAGAATTTGCATTTAGACTTAAGATTCAGAATTCGAATCAGAATCAGAATTCTGAAAATCTTAAGAATCTGAAATTTTTAAATTCATACAGGCATTTATACTTTCTGATAAGATTCGGAATCAGATTCAGAATTCGAAACAGAATCAGAATTCACCTTTTAGAGTTTTCAGAATCAGAATCAGAATGATGGAATTCTTAAGATTCTGAAGAGTTGGCTCGGAGTCAACTTTTCAGATTTAAGAATTCTGACAAACCCATAGAGTACGGTGTAAATCATTGAATTACAATGATCGGAGTAAAATTTTTTGCACATAATTTTTATTTTCTTTGTCTGCCATTGTGTTTTGGAACATATCATACGGCTTTCACAGCTACTCTTTCATAGTTTCAGTTCATACAGATTTTTAATTATTACAAGGTCTTAAAACACACATTCATTGCAATTAGAATTTGATTGATTGGAGGAAATCCAAAAATGACCATTGTTGTTTGAAAAATAAGCGCAAAATTTTTAAAAATACAGCAGCTAAACTTGAAGCCTGAAAAGCCGTTGCCAACTCGGTTCAAAAGGATCCGAACACAACAGGTATACATTTTTACCTACGGTTTTTTACTTCTATTTTTATAAATATCCTCTTTTCTTAAGAGATAGAAGGCGAAACATAACGAGCTCAATTAAGTCCATGGTAGAATTTTTAAACCGATGTTTTCATTAAATTTTAAACTTCAACAATAATCAACGAATCTCACCCCGACATTACTTTGTTGCCGCCCGTATTGTAATTCGTGCTTTCAAGGATGTATTTCAAAAATTTAGAATTCGAATTCTGGAAGTCTAAACCTCTTTCATTATTTTAAGAATCTGATAAGTGTCAGAATTCTGAGGTTCATTTAGACTTTAAGGATAAAAATCTGAAGCAACAAATCTGAAACTGATTCTTATTCTGATTCGAATTACGACATCAGGTTTTGCAGTTATACTCTTCGTGTTTGGTGAATTCGAAATCCGATTCTGATTCGAATTCTGATTCTGATTCGTCCTAGTCTAAAACCGGCATTATTTTCAGAGAATGGATGTTAAATCGCTTTAAGAAAATGCTAACGTTAGAATAGATAAATAAATTGTTTTTACAGGGTACAGTCATAAAAGAGTTTTTACCCCGGCCCTTAGCCATAAAACCGAAAGATGGACCAGGGGATGGTAGTGCCCCTCATGGGTACAGGTGGTACCCGGGTATATGGGTACAGGTCCAGGTCCAGGTACAAATTGGTACATAAATTTTGTACCCAAACATTTTGGGTGCTTTCTGGCTCCACACAATTTGTACCCGCAAAGTTGGGTACAGGTACGACTATGAGAAAGGGTATGCAAGAATGCCTATTTGAGTCGATTCCATCAGGAACAGGTACGAGTGCTTGAAATACCTGAACCTGATCTCCAGGTAGATACTTCTATTTGGTACAAATCAAAGCTGGGCACATATCCTACATTTAGGCATAAATATACGCAGTTTTTTATATGTTCGCACATTTACCGAATATTTGTATGCAATATATGTAGGTTGCATGTTTCTACTAAAAAAATATATGATATATGTATGCTATGAATACTGATTGTACGAGTACGTATGTATAAAAGACCGGGTGATTTAGGTATGTATGTACCGTGTGTTCAGCGAGCTCCATCTGTATTTTCTTGGCACGGTCTGTGTCTATTGGTGTATTTGCATTTGTTATTTCCTGCTGCAGTGCAAACGATTTCTACACGTTCTGACTGTAACCTACGAAACTAGAAATTAATAATTTTAAACTTATCTAAGTAACTCTATGCACGCCGAAGCCGTTATTCATTAGTTTTTATATAGGTTCAACATACACTTTTATAGGCACGTGTACATATATTTATGCATACATTTATTTATATGCTGCATATATGTATAATTAAATTTCTGGACAAATTTATGTATGCAAAATGTATGCTCTTTGTAAACTATAAAATGTTCGTAGGATTTAGGATACGCAATTTTTTTGCCCAGCTTTGGTACAAATAGGTACAAATGTAGATGTACTTTTATGAAAACGTAAAACCAAGAAAGCAGCCTACTCTACAACACGTGCTGTGTTGAACACAACACAAATTTATAATTTTAACCCCATTTGAATGTTTTCATGTGCGCAACCTTCTTTTATTTCATATTGCCCCATGGATCGCAGACTTTTCATTCTCGTAGATATGTTTATGCTTTCGTTTTACAGGAATTTGAAAAACAATTCTTGACAAGCTATTCCAAGTTTTTAATGAAATTTGATGTAAAGGGAATATTGAGTAGATCACAAATACAAAGTAACTTTGTTAGGAGGAAGTAGTATCGGAAATATGAAAATGTCAAAATTCACCGGGGTAATGTATTGAAAATATTATGCTATACAAACCGGATAAGAATTTGCTACAAAACTAGGTAAATTCAGTAACACATTTGTATGGACAGCAAGCGTTGCTACACTACAGATTACACAGATTAAAAACCACCCAGTATTGGTCAACAAAAAAGGTCCCAAATACAATTTAATTTAGGATTTCGCTCCCTTGCAAATCCAACCTATTCAAAATAGAATAAGATTTTGCTGTATAAATAAATATATCATTAAAAAATAAAATGGTTGTAATGGCAAATAGTTGGATGATTTTAATATAATAATTGTTTTTAATACTTGAACAGTACTACAATACTTGACCGTTGAACATAAACGAGTGCCTACAGAAGAGCTAATTAAAAAAGGTGGCAGTTTCTGTGGAATGCATTAAATGGTGACTTTTGGCATCCCGTATTTTTAAAAACTGATTTTATTTCATAAATATTTTTTCAGACACGTGATCCTTTTCGTATCATTTTTGAACAATTGTTCATTGAAACCAAAACAGTAGTTAAATTAAAACACCCAGTAATTAAACATGGTCTCTACTATTTTTGCAGCACAATTTTATGGTTTTCGAATTTACTGTTTCCGTGAAATATCATGTAAGTCGTGAAGTTTAATTACAACGATTCTTACAGTGTGGAATATTAGTTATAACAAATTCAGCATCTTAAAAGAAGGATCTGGGTACAGGTCCAGGTACAGCCAGATAGATACCTGTACCCATGGGTCCAGTATTTGGGTTGTTTTTGGGTACAGGTACGTTTCAGGTACAGGTGTAATGATTTAAATTGAGATCAGGTACGGGTACAAAAAATGTGGACCTGTTAATACGGGTACAGGTCCGGGTAAAGGTACACAATTTTAAAATACCCATTATATGGTTCCAGGAACAGGTCCAGGTACAGGATTTTTGTACCCATGAGGGGCACTAGGGGATGGAATCAAATTTAATATCCATGTCGAAATTTTTCTACCCTGACCGGGCCAGGGTTAGCCTACATATTACTGTACCCCTGATTGCAAGAGTTTCCTCATAAACAAAACTACAATTTAAACAGAAGGTATATATTAATGGATGTCATTAAACATCTATTAATTTTTTTATCGTACATTCAGGTAATGCCTTCTGGTCGTTTCGGCCATTGACGTCAATTTAGTAGGAGAAGACTCCGCATCCTTAAAATATAAAAACGGTAATTAAACATTGCATTTAATAGATGGTTGTTTACAGTCATTGTAACTTATTTAACGTTCCGCTAATTGTAAGATATTCTTGTTTTTTTCGTCGTGGTACTTGAATCTGAATTACGGCACCTGATTTCAGAATCGGATAGGGACCTCGACAACACACCAATCTGTTTTTTCAATCTAAACTACTAATTCAAAGAAGGCTGTCGTCAAAATTGAAATTCGCGCCGTCCCATTACATGAGACACTCGGGCGCCAATGAGCTGTGCTGAAGAGCGACAGTAGTACACATTCCATTACCATCCGCATTTACGCTTTTGCTTATATGCAGTGCAGTCAGTTCAGCCATAGAGCAACATATATGTAATGCAATGGGAGAGAGAGAAAACGCTTCAGCTACACACAGTTCCGCGTGCTCTCATCGCCTCATCTCATGATCTCACGCTCTCCCATTCCATTCTAAAGCATGTTTTATATATGCAACGTGTGTATGGGAGAGGACGCGGAGCGTCAGCGTCAGTCGTCACACTGTCACAGCTCATTAGCTGTAGCGCGCTCTCCCATATTCACACGTTGCATATATAGCATGCTGTGCAATGCAGGATCCACCAGTTCCTACTTTTTTCAGTCCAAGTCAAAATCAGTTTTAAATTTCTTATCAGTCAGTCAGCACATAAGTCTGTTTGCCGTTTCCCATGAGTCCCAGTTAGTCACAGTCATTATCAGAGTTACTGGAATAAGTCACAGTCGCAGAGGGCATCGTAAAAATTTCAAAAGTGCCTATGTTTTGTGATTTTATTGTGCTGTGCAGAAGAGCGACAAGAGCACACATTCTGTTACCATTCGCCTTTGCGGATGGCTATTACATTTCTTTTGTTTACTTGGACAGGCTTAAGTTATAGTCACGCTAACGATATGGTAACCAAGCATTGCTACAACTTAATTCTGTCCAATGTCCAAGACAAAAGAAGGTAATTCCAATTTTGTCGAATTATTTATTTAATTTTTGGTCTTCCTCCTAAATGCACTATTGCTGGTTTGCCGTTTGGAATACCAAGTACCACAAGAGTTAACTAACGGGCTTATTTGTGGTATGTATGTATGTACCATTGCCGAAGCCAATTTTTCTCGGCACTCTTTTCTTCAGCACTTTTTTCCCGAACAACTTCGAAGGGAAATATTAAAGTTGTTATTAATACCGAAGACAACCAAGAGAAATTGCTAGGTGAAGGAAATGACACCAGCTTACGTAACTAAATATCTACCCCAAAAAATGTGTAATTTGTTAAAAGTTACTAACACCATGAATAACTTCATCAATCGTGTTACCATCCGCATTTGCGGATGGCTGTACTGCTAGTATAACATATAAAGAGTTCGTCATAAGAACTCTCGATAGCATCGGACGAGCTTGCAATTACTTTCGAGCCTATACGCTTCCCTATAAAAAAATGTATTCCGGACCAAATAAGCTCGGATGTTTCAAACCTTATACAGGAACTCTGTACTAAGTAAATCATATTCAGTCAATACCTCTTACGGGCTGAGTTTTACTTTTTCACCAGATTTCATCTACCACCCCTTAAAGATATATAGGGGTACATACGATATTACCACCCAGGAAACTACCACTCAAATATCTACCATGCAAATATCGCTGCAGAGCCCCCCGTGGCTTATAGATGTGTCATGTAACACGCACTAATCTAGATTTACAATGCGGTAAGATAGATCGAATTGCAGTGTCTGTTGATATTTTAGTTTCTTCGGCTAAAGTAATTTTCTGGTTAAAAGTTTGGAGGTTATATATTGAGGTAGTTAGCTATAGCTAGTAGTATACTTCTGCTGCCTACCAAAAGTTTTTGTATTCATTCAAGCGGCATCTCCACCCGCACTATGTGTGGACGGAGACGTGACTAATGTTTTCCATATAATCCATTAGTTTAGAATTTTCCACAGACTGTGTCGAAATGATTTTTTTCTTCTCAAATTCTTTTCTTCGAAATGTCTCTGCACAAGATATTGCTTCAAACATGAGTTTAGTCCATAGAGAGGTAAAGCGTACGAGCTGTAATTTGTCACGTATGTAAATTTAGTGTTCGCACGGGTACTGTTGACACCGGGGTTATTGGGAAGGGGTCAGGGAATAAAATGTGATGCTCAACAATTTTGGGTACTAGTGAGGGAGTCAGTAAGGGAACTAAAACGTACACTCAAGCATTTTTTGAGGATGATATTCATTAATAGAACCTTGATTTTGTAATTAAACTACAGAATTGCATCATCACTCCAAGAGACATTATTATTGCATCATTCCTATCATGAGGTAAAAGTTTATATTTGAGCATAAGTGCAGCTGTTGGTGGAATCCTCATTAAAGAAGCTCGTATGAGGCACCGGTGGAGTAGTTTCAGAGAAAATACTTAGTTATTATTTAATTACTAAAGAGAGAAAGACTTTATTGACACTGCTTCTCAATAGAAGTAGCCCTTAAGGACTCAGTATAATATTAAAAATTTTCAATTAAGTAACTAATTAGTACAATTTATCGTGTCCAGAGCTAATCCCGCCTCGACAATCCCGCCAGTGATAACTCCGCCGAAGCAACCCCGATGGTTTAATCCCGATCTCAATAGTATTTAATCCCGCCAACCATAACCCCGCTGACGATATTCCCGACCCAAGTTTTATTGTATTAACTTCAGTAAACAATAATTGTCTGCTCCTATTATTTAATATTACCCATATCCTTGACAACAAGCTGTGTACTGTTGACTGGCTGTTTTGATATGTACCTATATTGTGAATTGAGACATGTGTACTGTGGAATCACATAGAAATGGACCCTAGCCAATTAGCCATCCAGGTGTGCTGGCACGCCTCCCGGCCCTCATTGGCTCGTTATTCCGGAATGAATGTTTTGTATTATACAGCGCGAATTTGACGGCACTATGTACGTACCATGTAAATTAGACGACCGATCGTTTACATTGGCTTTAACATTTAAGTGATTTAATTTAATATAATTTTAAAATGAGTACGGCAAACAAATTGCAACTAACAGTAAGTGG